>CAJQZM010016955.1:0-13120 GCA_907164665.1 Colias nastes | reverse complement strand
CACCTCGCCCCCCGCGGTGTATCGATCCCAGCGCCCCCTCCCCGCGCCGCTCCAAATCAAATTACAGGAGCGGAGCGGGAGAACGGATGGCTGCTGGCAACCGCGTACCTCTCGCCGACTCAATCAACTTTGTATTGGCCTAATAGTATTTTAATTCCATTGCCGCTTTGAACTGAACACTTACACCCCACGATAGCTTGTTTGCAAATTAGATATACGCTACATTGTACGCTCAGCTCATGTTTGTTGACACTTGCAAATTAGTTAATTGGAACTTTATTGTGTCTTATAAAAGGGACCATCGCTTATCAGAACATGTTATCTTTTGCACGGACTACATTGAATCTTATTTGATTTTTTAATGCATATAAAGTTTTTTTTAAGACTGCTGTGTAGTAAGACAAAAAATATTATCATACTTAATTTATAAAAATATATCAATATTGAAAACGCTAATTTTAAAAATATCTAAGTACGTTTATGTTACAGTGAGCAAAGGTCTAAATACTCATAAATATTTTCTCTCGTAGGGTAAAAAAGTATTTGTGAATGAAAGCGCAGAACTCTTATAAAGTGCATTAAAAAGAAAAGTAATCGTTAAGAGGCAGCAGTTTTGTGGGTTCTGAGTTTTTTAAGTGCTTAGGGCGCACATTTTTTATCATAAATGGGGGAGATGCAGGCGGATTCAAAGCAAATTTACCCGGAAAGCTGACTTTCCACCGACTACATTATTATGCAAGTAGGTACAGCGCGAACCGAGAAGGATTTTGCTCTACCTTGCATATTATCTGCGAAACTATAAAGCGTAGTAGGATCTCCTTTAAATTATAAATGTCTCCAACTTAAATTTCTTGAATAACATTTGAAATGAGATGTATTTAGGTCTGTTATTCCGTGCCAAGTGTTCCCCGCTATTATCTAATGCTGCATCAATCGGGCACTTCGCTTATGAATAATAAATTAATAATATCGTTGCTTTAACAAACAATTTAGGATCATTAAGAAATACTGCTATGGAACTTGCAAAGAGTCCATTTACCGCGTGTTAATAAAGAATGTAACATGAATATCGGTTTGCTAATTTATTACATTGTCTTGGGATTTTCCGAACAAAACACACAGATAAAAGCCATCAATAATCAGTATGTTATAATTTCTACTATGAGAGGTCGGAAACATCATTAGTGTATTATAAATAAAAAAATAATTCGATTATAAAATGATTATAAATCACTTTATAAACGGTAACGTATTAATTAGTGGGTGAGCATTTGATGGATGCTAATCCATCCCAGTAATTAATTATTGTTACATATTTCAGTATTGTTAATTTATGCTCGTAATATTGTTAATTAATTGAAATTGAAACATTAGAATGGCATCCACATTCCATCGTCAAATCTGTACCACCTCTCGGCCGTTGCCAACGAATTAGCACTATTAGTCATTCCGTCATGTCATAATAATCCCATGTTGAAATAATACAATGATTGATTAGCGGAGTGGAATGTGCGGGAGAACTATAACAAATGCTACATGTGCTGTTTATTTTATATCGTTCAGCAATAAAATCGATTATCGTATCGAATCGCGAGCGAGGGGACGACAGCCGCTCGGGGACGTTTTAATGAGCGAATGCCGTGTCGCTCCTCGCCGAGCGCGCCGACCGCCGGAACATTTGTCTCCCTACGAATAATGGAAAAAGCGCTGAAAAGATATTTATCACATCAGCTGCAGCTCCTTGTTGACTCACTTTATTCGCTACATTTCATCGCTTCACAATCAAATATATCATGCTCGACGCGCACAATTCTCTCTCTTTATAGGTACTGTTTTTCTAGCGTCATTCGTAAGGTATAAAAAGTTGAACCATAGCCGTGCAATAATGTTTGATAGATAATATTTTGTGGCACACGGCGAATTTGTCGTTAAATGATGTTAGCGTGTTGCGTGATTGTGATGAGCACGTATTTGGTTCGCTGCCAACAATGTTTAGACATGTTCGCGAGTAGTATCAAGAAAATCTTTTTATTTGCCTCTAGGCGATTCATAAAGTCTCCATCCAAGTTTAACGAACAGCACACTTTATGAAAGTTAATAAAATAGGAATTCTTAACCGCGCAATTCAAAGCAACTTCATTTGGTCATGCAAGAACACTAAATCAGATATGATAGTGACGTTGGATTTCCGCCAAATGTGACTTTGTTTTCCAACTTAGCGAGCATACAGAAGCGCTTCGAAGAAATAAATATAGAAAGAAAGAAGTTCTTATCTGCGTTGGTTTACAAAGCGGGACGATTCCTTGCTCTTACATCCGATAAATTAATTAGAAGTGGTCAGTGCGGCGGCAAGAACACGTGTAGTTAGCGTCGAGAATTCGAGATTAGCTGAGCGATATTGAGTGACCTCAGTGGGTCGTGACTCGTGGGGCAATTCGGTCCGACTAGAGCGCACATATCTACGTATATAATCTAACTATCGAACGCTAATAAACACCTACGACGCGACGCCACGCACGTACAAAGCTACTTCGTGCGGACACAAATTGCTTTTGTTCGCATCGGACGTGCTGTGATAGAACCCGCTGCAATTATTTCCTTCTTATTGCGGTTGACGTGTGATGGATTCACAATAAGCGCCTCGGCTTCTATAATTACTGAGCTCATCATTGGTATTAAACTATCAATATAGTATTTATTGACAATCAAACATTCATTTATTTAATAATACAGACATTCTGAAATTATTGCCTAAATATAATTATGAGCATTTTAAACTTATGAATTACAAAACTTCTACGACATATTGCGACAAAATATGGATAAAATAATCAAGAAAGACGCAACGCAACGATTTTTTGGTAGGTTTTTTTTAATCATCATCACCTTGCGCCGCCATCGTATCTTTTAGCGGAGTACCAGGCGAACATATGAGTGAAGAGTTCGATTTGGCTTAATAATGTCGTTTGTATCGAAGTTGATACGCGTGGGTGCATTTCATATTATCGGAATCATCTGAGAGATGAGTATGTATCGAGCCGATTCTCACAGAATAATCAGTTTTATCTGTGATGAAAAATTGAAATGTTTCTGATTCATTGTAGTCTTATGTGTTAAATGAGTATAGACTGTAAACATGATTATTTTGGAAGTTGAAAAAATTATTAAAAAAATAATTTATTACAGAAACTTTATCTTGATTATCAGAAACCTTAAAAAGAACTGCAGAGGCCGGTGTTAGATTTAACTACGATGATTTTTTTAAACTATCTGCCTTGAGCTTCTTATCGTAAAGAAAATAATAATTAAAACAATACACACATAGGTAATTAATTAATTGTTTTTTAGTACACCAATATTGGAATGATTTACACAATGTAAACAGGGACGTCGTTGAATTGGCCGCAGGGGGAATGGGGTAACATGAACACACGGCAGGTGACATTTTATAATTACATGTAATTATTTTCTACTCGGCGGACAGTTGTTTTCATAAAACCTTTTAACTCAATAATAGCCTTCATCGTGACATATTGAATAATTGAATATGTTTTCATTCAATTTATATTTGTATGGACTGGATATTTATGATTATAACGCTTTTATTGTTATGAGTGGTCTTAAAATACATCTAATGAAAAATAACGTCAATGGGTTATACTTAGATTCTATTATCCAATAATGTAAGCTATGTTAATAGGTAGATATTATTTAACCTCCCGATATTAAAATTTTAAAATGCATGAAATTAGTTACATTCAATGCATTTTTCTTTAAAAAAATTTCAGAATTAAGATTATAAAACGATAATGTTGAATTTTCAAAATGAACAAAAACACGTACTCATAATTTCAATTGTGATGGGTGATGTGATGTAATAAAACAGAGGGTCCACTAGAAAGCTATTCTCTTTATCGTCAAAATGTATTATAGGGCGTTAATAATTTTTACGTTTCGTTTGTTACACACTTCGATGGTTTTACCATTCAACAATATAACATTGAGGTTAGATATTAAATTACTTTAACGTGGCTGAAATCTATTACTTATATGTTTTATTTCAAATTCCATCTGAGATTATAGATATCTAACCGTGAAAGTTTTTTTCTATTTCAAGTTATGAGGTTTGATTAATGGTTTGATTACGTATTAATATTATATAGGTACGATACCAGAATTATTTATGCAACAATTAGTGTTTTTCGATTATTCATCTAACAATGTTAGGATTAATTATTTACTATTCTAAATTCTAATGCGAGTCGCAAACATTATTAGTACACACGCTTTGAAGCAGTTGGTTCTAATTAATTTGTCATTAGTTTCAAACAATTTCTACGTAAGTATACTTCAAAAGTACTCTTTCATAATGATAGCTTGGGGCAGAATTCAGTAGTTCACCCCTTTATTTCTAGCCCCTCGCCGAACATTGCATCTTGCCGCATATAAACATGCTTCAAGCTAATGACAGTGGATAATTGTTATAAACTGACAGTCCATTCGTTACCTCTTACACAAAAACGTTTGTTCATACCGTGCAAACGATACATAAATGGCAATAAAAGCATTAACAACCGTACAAGGCGACGTACTAATGAATACCGAACTTTAAATTAAAATGAGACGTAATGTGACAGTAATCAGACTTTTTACTTTTGTTTATTGTATCGATTAACCCACGCGTTTAACATGCCGCTTTTATCGGTTTATCTTATCGCGTTTTATATTATGTGTCTTTAACAAATAATTAGATTGTAAAATAAAAATACTCAAGTTGTGTGTGTAGTTGTGTACTGAGGTTTGATGACGGGGAGTTTCTAAATTCATTTAATGTAATGGAAAAGGCAATAAACCATTTTGAAAGGCTAATTTACATTAGGTTCTCCTCACAAATATTTATACATAAGTATATTTTATTTCATCAGTTCTGTTGACATTTTAAATGTTTTTAATCTATTCTTTTATTTGATTTAATTACATTAATATATGTATGTATTACAATCAGGGTGACGCAAAAAATGACGGTTATAGGTATTATTATTTCAGGCCTACGTTATATTTATATACAGTGATTAAATTCTACTTTTTTGAGGCTGTGTTTATTTATACTTTAAATAAGTATGATACATTATCATAGTAGCCGTAGGACCAGGGTGTCAGCGATAACGCGGAATTGACACCGCACCATCAATCACTTTAGAGTGGGTCGAGTGAGTGTCGAGTTGCAGTTGTGGTTATCGCGTACAAATTGCTGTCACTTCGGTGATTAACAGCGTGCCATATGTCGAAGAGTAACATACTTAAACGAAGGCTTGTTCAGTTTGAACAGTATTGAAATTCATTTATGAACTGTTTTGAATACCAATATGTTTTAACAATTATTGCATTATTAAATAATTTTTGGGTAAATGATTTGATGAACAATTATTATTGCATTATTAAATAATTCGTATGACGAGTGATATTTGAATTGATATTCTGTATATAGGTAACCAATTACATATTAGGTAAGCATGTAACCTAAGTTATAGTGACCGTTTGAGCGTTACATTTATAGAAAAGTAATCTAATTACATACATATGCATTCAATTCTTAGATCATTATCAATTACTAATTCTTGTTTTGTAGGTAATTGTTTTAAAATAGATTGAAACGTGCACATTCCGTTTTAAAACAATGGTAAGTTAATGATGTTTTACATCAGCGAAATATGATCGACAATCGAGAATGCCAAGAAAGCATTATGTATAACAATGCAACTGTAACTGTCATCATTATGAGTACAATAAAAAACATTCTCCCACAGATTATGCAATGCTCATTGTGGAATTAAAACCTCTTTACAGTTTGAGCCACTGGCTGATTTTAACTTTTACCGACAAGTTTTTTTCTTTAAATGCATGATGTTATATCTTATCTTCCTTAAAAGGGTTTATCGTATCCATAAAATTTTATTGGTGAAGGAGGCCTTTAAAATCTAGTTTCTTACTAAAACAAATTTGTTCAAGTTCGTATATATGTACTTTCTAAATATGACATTTTCATATTCATAGTATACAAAATTTTAAATTTGGCCTTAAATTCGAAAAACATGTATAATAATTTTCCTATTGTTAGTTAAAACTTAAATGTAGGTACGTTATAACGTACAGTCGCCATCAAAACCCTAATATGACAGCTTGCATCGATACGCTAAAGTGGGGCCGTTCACCGTAGTGATTATAGTTTCCGGTATCAGTTACGTTCCTTTGTATGCATTGTTGGCTTTTGGAGGAAGCTCATCCGGTGACTGAGGTTTCTGAGAAACACAATTGTTTTCGTGTATCACATGTACCTGTGCGAGTCAGCATTTTAATTTTTATTGTACGTTTGATATAAAGATGAGGTAGATTTTGTAAGATTGTCGCTTTAAAGTTTAGGTTCTATTTTATAATTGAATTTAAGTTTATAATTGCTAGTAATATGCTTAAATTTTTTTAACAATAATAAATTCATATAATATTAATTGAATCATTGTGCTTTTAATTAAAAAAGTTTTAAGCAAATATAATTATGTATACGGATTGTAACATACAAAACACGTTATTAAAAAAGCTAAGAAGTAGGTACCTACTCCCCTCTCATACTCATTAAATACAACCGCATAAATCTTTGAAGCTGCGAAATCAAAGTATTTAAATAATACTTAAGTTTTTCGTATTCAAAAAGTAAGTATATATTCGTATTACTCGACAAAGAGCCGACCGCATTGATCTCAACAAAAGAATATGAGAAATATCTGCCTTCACGGCGAAGATAGCACGTCTTCGAACTTATCAGAAAATTCTTCCTTTTAAAAACATTTGAACCCGCATCACAATTTTGTATTCAGAACCATATTGAGGAATATGAAACACGATGAGCAATTTTTAAAACAATTGTGTCACCAATTTATCTTATCTTAAATATTTGCTCTATTTGTGTAGTGATAGGATTCATTCATTTTCGGTTTAGATAAGTGGGTGACTAAATTCTAGAATGTAGGTTTTCATACTTTATGTGTTTAAACAATATACATAAATCCTTAACTTGTAATTATTGTTATTGTTTTGTTTTTATAATAAATGTCGTAATTTACCCATGCCAATGATTAAACGTTGAATACAGACACGTTTGATTTATCATAATATCACACATGATATTTAATAGCATCCTCAATGACGCTAATTACGGCATACAGAATGAGGTTGACATTAATAATAGTCCGTTTTCTTATGGGCATGCTTGTATGGAAAGGTATACATTTTTGAGTAAAGCAATGCCATTTGGTACGAATGTTGTACTCGTCCACCTAAGCCTAAATCGCCCGGTAGCCAGTCTTTACTCCCCTGCAGAAAGGAGGGAGGGGGGGTTATAGAACAGAACGCCCGGCGCTCCGAAAAAAAATTCTGGCGGAGCCATTTGGACCTTTGAGTCGAGTTTGGTATCGTTTTCAGGTAACTAGATGATGCCTGATTCATTCCCCATACCAGTTTTTTAGGGTTCCGTAGCAAAATATGTCACAATCCTTAAAATAATGAACTTTTGGCAGTGGCAAAATCCAAACAAACCAGTATATTTTTATATTTTTGTATAAAACTTGGTTTATAAAAAATATTGTCTGAAAGGCCATTTAATGCAGATTATAAAAACATTAACATGTAATATATATTCTGTGCACGACGAAACGTAAATGTAAAGTACACAATTCGTTTAATTAATATAGAATAGGATAACGTATAAACTCCTGAAGGCTTACGCCTGAAGGCTTATTATTAGTATGAAAAAATGTCTATGTCTTATTTGAGTTTTAAATGTAAAGTTTTATATGTTTTGAAAGTAAAGTATTTAATCTGTCTAGTATTAACGTAGAGTAAACTCCTGAAGGCTTATGCCTGAAGGCTTATTTTATAACAACGTATAGAATAACGAACTTATGTTATGTAAAGATGTTTGTTAAATTGCTTATTACGTAGCTATAATTAGATAAGGAAATTCATGAAAGATTATGACTGAAGACTTATCTTATTTTGGAATTTAAAATGTTTATGTCTTTAGTAATAAGTAAATGTTTATATTTGTTTATTGAATATTGTAAATGTCTTTAAATTGAAATGTTTGTGTGTCGTTTTAAGTATATGATAATGTTTTGTCTTTCTTTGAATTATTTATTATTGTAGATGTTAGTATTTAATGTTTATAGTGAAATGATTACGTAATATTGAGAATATGTGAATTTAATGTTTCTTTACCCGACAGCATCACGTCCGTGACTGCGCGCACAAACCGTCCCCCGCTTCAGGTGTATAAATATACTGCGGGGAACGGTTTGTGCGCGCAGTCTAAACGGGGCGTTGGCGGGATATGTTGTGGATATAAAATTAATTAATAATGTAATAATGAATGTAATGAAAACATAGAAAATGTAAAATTATGTAAAAATAAAGAGAATGAAAATAAAGGGTGAGGAAAGGGGCGTGGCCAGTCGGAACGGAGGGGATAACGCATTTTGTATAAATAGCACGATAAAACCTGTTTCGTGCGTCCATTCGCTACAAGGAAATCCAGCAGTAAACTCCGCTCCGGCCTTGGCACCCCGGGTCCTCAGTATTGAAGAAATTGCTCGTATTATTTACTACAGTCCACTTGAGAGGGCCCACCGCTAACATTGGTCAGCTTCGAACCGGATAAGAAGAAAAATGAACACAAGAAGCCGGAGCGGAAGAGGAACAACACCTTCGGCATCAGAAACGACCGCCACCGCCACAGGAACGTCATCAACGAACACATCGGGAGAAACGAGCGGCACAACGGAGACATCGGAGACCTGCACGACCGCGACGAGAACGACGAGGACAGAAGAGAGAAGCAGCTCGACGCCACCTACGCCGAGCACCATGCCCATCGACAAGTTGCAGCCGGCGCCGTCACCCATCGTAGGATACACAAACGCCGCTTTCGCGGCGCCAGCCGACAACGCCGCCGCGCCGACGACCGCCGCCTCCGCGGCGCCAACGAGCAACGTCAACTTGAATACAAACGCCGCTCTCGCGGCGCCATCGAACGTCGCCGCCGGGTCGCCAGCACGCCGCTCGAAGACGCTCCGCCAGGCATCAGAGGTGCGGTCGCGGCGCTCCGTAGCCTCCCGCAAGAGACTCCTCGCGGAGTTGGAGGTGAAAGAGCGCCTAGCCGAACTGAAGCTGGAACAAGCGAAGGCCGCAGCAGAACTGGAAAAGGCGCGGTTAGAAAGAATACGCGCTGAAGAAGAATCAACAACGGAAGAGGAAGAAGAGGACTACGAACCGGAACGACGGGTCGAGTCGTGGTTGAAACAGCATTCAAGCCAGCCACTGCCACCCGCCGCCAGCCCGACTCGCGAGCTCTCACCGCCACGCTACACAGCGAAGAACGCCGACAACAAGGAAGAACGAGGATGGGGGGCCCGCCAGGAACAAGACGACGGGCCACGGGAACCGAAGAAATACCCGCCCACGCGGTCACCAGAAGTTGCGGCAATTGTAACCGCCTTCAACGAAGTCGCAAGAAGCCAAAGGAAAGTAATAAGATACGGCGGTGAACTACCGACGTTCACCGGCTCCAGCAACGAGTGGCTATCGTTCAAGGCATCGTATGAAGAAACTGAAGAGGGATTCACCGACGGAGAAAACGTCGCACGATTGAGGAAGGCGCTGAAAGGAGCAGCCCTAGAAGCCGTCACCGCCCTACTCATATCACACACCGGACCCGAGAAGATCATCGAAGCCCTGCAGAGAAGGTTCGGCCGCCCAGACGCGCTCGTTCTGGGCGAAATGGAAAAAATTAAATCGCTGCCACGAGTATCGGACAACCCGCGGGACATCTGCATATTCGCAAATAAAATATCGAATATCGTCGCCACCGTCGAAGTTTTAAGAAAACAAGAATACCTGCACAGCCCAGAAATGCTGCGGCAGGTACTGGAAAAGCTGACACCAATCATGAAAAATAAATGGTACGACTTCGCTGCCGACGAACGCGACAAGACACCGCTACTGAAAAAGCTCGCAGAGTTCCTGAATAAAGAAGCAGACAAGTGCTCCAGTTACGCTCCATTAGATACAGAAACAAGGAAAAGGACGGAGCGCACCTACGCAACGAACGACGCGAGCGAGCGAGAAACACGATGCCCGATGTGCGAGCGAGACCACAAACTCGTCGAGTGCCGACAATTTACGAACAGCGACGTAAATACACGATGGGAAATAGCGAAGAAATATCGAGTGTGCTTCCGCTGTCTGCGAAACAAACATCAACGAGCAACATGCCGCGCTCGTCCATGCGGCCTCAACGGGTGCACCATGAAGCACCACAAGATGCTCCATCATACGAAGACAGCGGAAAAGAAAAATGAAGAGACAACGCAACCGCAAGCCAGTGAAGAGAAAGTCCTCGTGTCAGCGATAAACATCAACAGCGCTACGTCGGAACAACCTACGCGCCGCCGCGCGTATCTGAAAATCGCTCCCATCACCATTATGGGACCGAAAGGAAAATGCGACACGTACGCGTTGCTCGACGAAGGAAGCACGGTGACCATCATCGAAACGGCGCTTGCAGAGCAGCTGGGTCTCGACGGGCCACGCGAGTCCATCACAATTCAAGGCGTGAATGGACACGAGAACGAGCACGAATACAGCAAGAGAGTGAAGGCACGAGTACGAGGACGACATGAAGAAAAAGAATACGTATTAGACAACGCCCGCACCGTGCACCAACTCCACGCATTCACGCAGTCCATCCGCGAGAGTGACATCGCCCGCTGCAACCATCTGCACGACCTGCAAGACGACCTGCTGTATGAAAATGCAACACCGAAGCTGCTGATAGGACAAGACAACTGGGAGCTCATAATAACACGAAAACTACGGCACGGCAAGAGGAATCAGCCCGTCGCATCGAAAACGCTATTAGGATGGGTACTGCACGGCTGCCGCTCATCGAACAAGCACCCAGTTTTGTTCTGTTCTCATCTCTCGGAAGCGGAGAAGTCACCCGACACACTCGAAAATATGATGAAGAAATACTTCGAATTAGAATCCATCGGCATCGAACCCAAACGACAGCGCAGCGACCCGGAGCAGCAGGCACTCAACATATTGGAAAAGAAAAGTCAACGCCTGCCGTCCGGCCGATATGAAACCGGACTCCTATGGAGAGACGAGTCCGCAGATACACCGAACAACTACGGCGACACATTGAAAAGATTGAAGACATTAGAAAAGAAATTGGACAAAGACGGAGAGCTGAAGAAACAATATGAAGAAAGAATAGAAAATCTACTCTCGTCCGGCTACGCAGAGAAGGCGCAGACTCCGCCCACCGGCGGGAGAGTGTGGTACCTCCCGCACTTTCCAGTGATCAACCCGGACAAAGCAAAGATTCGTCTGGTGCACGACGCGGCCGCTAAGTCACACGGCCGCTCTCTCAACGATATGCTGCTGCCCGGGCCCGACCTGCTACAATCTCTGCCCGCCGTCATCATGAAGTTCCGTCAACATCCAATCGCCGTGTCCGCCGACATCAAGGAAATGTTCATGCAGATAAAAATTATAGAAGAAGACCGTGACGCGCTGCGCTTCCTCTGGCGTGGCGACCGACGCGACGACGGGCCGCCCGATGAATATCGTATGACATCGCTCATCTTCGGCGCCTCTTCATCACCGTGCACCGCACTCTACATCAAGAATAGAAACGCGCAAGAACACGCGAACGAGAGTCCGGCAGCCGCACGCGCGATTCAAGAGAACCATTATATGGACGACTATATACATAGCTACGCGACCGAAGATGAAGCAAGGGAGATAACGGCGCACGTCGATCGCATACATCGATACGCCGGCTTCGAGCTGCGTGGGTGGGCGTCGAACAAAGAAAACGCGATAAGAAACTTTACGAACACCGGGGCGACCACCGTCGAGATCGGCGGGAGCGAGACAGAGCGAACACTAGGGCTACTTTGGCATGTGAAGCAGGACTACATAGGCTTTCGTGTTAACACGAAACGTGTACCACAAGAAATAATCGAAAATAAGCGAACACCTACAAAGAGAGAAGCCCTCAGTCTCATCATGTCGGTCTTCGACCCACTCGGCCTCATCGCGCCCATCCTCACACCGGCGAAAAGGATAATGCAAGATACGTGGAAGTACAACACCGGCTGGGACGACCTCATTCCCGACGCGCTACAACATCGCTGGGAAAACTGGGTGGCGAATATACAACATCTCGACGCGCTCCGCATCCCACGCTGCTACGACTACGAACCCGCGGCTGAGAGAGAGATACACACATTCGTGGATGCCAGCGAAGAAGCGTACGCAGCAGTCGTGTATATCAGAGCGAAGCGCGCCGACGGATCAATACACATCGCGATCGCCGCCGCGAAAAGCAGAGTCACACCCACGAGACCGGTATCAATTCCACGTCTGGAGCTGCAGGCCGCCCTGCTCGGAGCACGCCTCACACGAACAGTCGAGGAAGGCCACGACTTTGTCTTCGAGCGAAAAGTGTATTGGAGCGACTCGAGAACAGCACTCGCATGGATACGCGGCGAGCCCCGCACATACAAGACATTTGTAGCGCATCGACTAGCCGAAATAGAAGATCTCACGAAAAAGGATGAATGGCGCTGGGTCCCTACGGCGCACAATACGGCGGACGACGCTACACGCAACACCCCCGCTGACTTCGACCCGCAACATCGTTGGTTCACCGGTCCAGACTTCCTCCGCTATGAAGAATGCGACTGGCCGGTTGAAAAGAGAGAAAACATCATCATCGACACGGGCGAAGAAAAAGAAAAATGCGGCGCGTTGAACTCGTCGGACACCGCCCCCGCGTTCATCGACCTCGAGCGCTTCTCAACATGGACTCGGCTAGTGCGCACAACGGCCCGCGTACTGCAATTCATCGAACTCTGTCGTCGCCCCAAACAACTCGTCAACGCAACACGTCGAAAACGTACAAGAAAAAACGAAGAAAAAGACGCGACATGGAAAAGAAATATGAAAAGGAACAAAGAGAAAATCGTCTCGCGTCCGAACAATGAAGAAAGAAAATATA
>CAJQZM010016939.1:0-15632 GCA_907164665.1 Colias nastes | reverse complement strand
GCGATATGGACGCCTCCCATATCGCGCGTTTACGCTCTTCTACCTGTGGACAACGAGCATACATGTAATCCAGGAGGTTATAGGAATAACACACATTTATTAGCATATTTATTTGCATATTTATGGGCCCTCTTCACAATGCGCAGCGTTGGGCGAGGAGAGGCAATCACGATAGAGTAGAAGGCCTTAATTTTTATGATCAGCCTTCATTGTAAATGTTTATTCATAATCGCCGTAATAGCGGCAAACATCGACGATCATTTGTTAGGCCAACACTGCCCATTGTGAAGAGGGCCCATAAGGTAGAATTTGCAATCATTCGTTGTAACTTATCCGTCCTAAAAAATATGAAAAAGTCACTGACATGTCTATGTATGTAATACGACGAATAAGTATTGACAAAAGATTGAAAAATCAGCCCTTCAATCAAATAAAAATCCTTTAGGATCGTGCCAAAATTCGCCTAGCTTAGATTTACATGTACATATAACTCTCAATGGAACATGGAATCTTTACAGTTTGATAACGGACGGTGTTTATCATTCAGATACTAGTAACAACACAATATCTTTTTGCCATTTAGTATGTACAAATTTAAATTACCTTTCCATTGGTGATCGGTCCAGAATTTTCGGAGATCACCTCCTATAAAATTAATAATTGTGTCTTAAAATTTTGGAATAGGTTCGATTTTGTAATATAAAAATTGAAAGGTCCTTAGACTGCATAAAATCGAATACAGTCCGATTAAAAGTATTTATAAAAAACGGGTTCTCCATAAATATTACATAAACTACAGGAATTCGATTTTCTGGAAGAAATTGCTGTTCAAGATGCATCTCACGTCTCATTCAATTAGAATTTATGGTCAATTACGGTAGAATAAATCGTCATAACATCATAAACATGGACGGAATTACGAGCTGATTTATCGCCAGTTAATTGATAAACAATTAAAAGTTAATACACACAAAATAAGCAAACTTTCACTGTCAACGTGTAGTGATCGATTAGTTCTATACTGTTTCTACGGCTGCTGCCGAAGCGTGAAGTCATTAGCATTTTGATGAATGGAATGGGCAAATGTTGTGCATTTAGCAATATTCCGAGGAAGGTGAAAACACTTTATTGGCTGGATGTCAAAACGTTTCGTGATGTGCTCGTTATAAGGTGGAAATAGTCGCAAGTCGCAAGTAGCATTCAGCTTCATTTAAATCAATCATGAAGTACAATTAACACATAGAAACTTTAAGGAGGTACTATACCCATGTAGCCAAACGAGATAATACAACAAATGAAAATGATAGACTATTTACGCCTTGGATTCTAACAAAGATTGCAATCTATAAACCATTCAATAAACTCCTTTTAAAAACGATGGAAAGTGCCGCAGTTGTAATTGACAATCGTCTAGCGGAAACTAACCAGGAGGTCTAATTCGAGACGGCACAGAGCCCATAGATCAATCTAGATTTATAGAAAACGCACCTGCAAACTAGTAGGCACTGGACATGCAAATGCGATGGCATCTAGCATTCCTCTTGAATATTTAACGATAGTAAATGACAAATGTTATTTGCGACGTACAGACGTGGATTCCGTATTCTCGGTATCGGACGAGAAATCACTTAACTTCGCATATAGCTTGTACAACGTATGGTCTATTTTTATTTCATTAGAATAATGCATCATCGACGTGCATTAGTTTGTAAACTCATTGTTGATGATCCAATTATTGGATCAATTCCAAATTAATATGTACCTAATACTTATCAATCAAATGTAAGATGTTTAGCTTTAGAACTTGGTCAATGGTGTGCACCAATTTAATTTAAATTTCTACATTGCTGTACTAATAAACATCGTTCTAATGGCCTATCTGCACGAAGGACTACTATCTTTATGAAACCTAGCAATGCGACAAAATTGAATAAATAATACTAGAATCTCCAATAGCCAACGCTCATTCTGATCCAGAAT
Source organism: Colias nastes (assembly GCA_907164665.1). NCBI lineage: Eukaryota > Metazoa > Arthropoda > Insecta > Lepidoptera > Pieridae > Colias > Colias nastes. Next base: position 13,652 of record CAJQZM010016939.1, on the reverse strand, counting down.
AAAACAATGTTCACACCAATCATAGTTAAGAGCTTACAATGAAAGCCAAACGCGATCCTGTAGGAAGTGAGCGTTATTTCGGTCGCCTGTTCACGGCAGGAGTTAATTATAAATATTTTTGATGCACTTCTACCACTCGCCATACTTCCTTGACGCTTTAGTAGTATGGAATGTAACACGACACATGTTACATTCTTGGACATAAAGATCATCTTGTTTAAGATTTCAAGACTAACGCAGCTTAAAATATGGACTGTTAAAATGTTGTACTGCGTGTTTGTCATAAAATAATAAATTTCGCTCCCTTGGGGCTATATAATGCTGTCGCATTACGAATCAAAAGAGGAAATATCTCCTCTAAAATATACTTTGAAACAAAATGGGACAAAATCCTACTTAACGCTAATAGCTTCTATTTAAAAATGAGTTCGACTGAATTGATTAAACATCGAATGATTACAATCACCTATTTATTTTCTTAACCTTTATTTTCTGTCCGTAAATTTATTTTTTGAAATCCCTCATTTCTGACACCAGTAAAAAAATCGCCAAAGAACGAGATTCTCCTTCTACAAAATGCAAAAAAATAACTCTAGTTACATCTTCAGTCGTACAATTCCAACTATTACAATTCCTTTAATCTAAAATTAACTGCACATCACCGTACATACGCAATATGGAACAAGCGTACGCCGTCATGCGTCTGCGCAGCCGGTCACTGCGCATGACCTCATGTATGTTATATAAGATGACCCGGTCACCTGGCGGCTGGTACCTTATCGTTGTATAATTACACCAATTACCTAGTATCAAAAACTAAATGGGGATTATTTACTTAATTATGAATCGTGTGTTTTGTTTAATTGTCAGATTATGGGGCAATCAACTGTACTAAACTTAATGAATCATACACGAATAATAATTTGCTTCAGAAATCGTTGCAAACAATCTTGATACCTACATATATTTAAGACTGGTTGGTAATGGTACATAACCCAATTTCAGATGATTCCTTATACCTTATACCTTCGAGAAGGATGTAGGCTACATTTTTTTGGCAAGACAAAACCAGAAGAGAAAATATAATTGAAAGAGTTGAGTATGTTTAGTTCAGGATACGAATGCACAGTCACAGCCTCACAGGTAGGATACAAAGTCACAATCTTGATCATAAATCTATTTCTGCAAATCAAGCATAACAAGCAGAAATTATTTATAACCAGATACAGCAGTAATTAAAATTCCTCCACTATTACACTAGGCTATCTAGCGTGTCGTCCCAAATCTGCCTTATTGGTTTTGGCTCGCTTCCAGTCTTTAAGGTCAAGTGCCAGCTTTCCTTTAGCATTGTTTGCTGTGCTGTACATGACTGGCTAAATTGAAATTGCGCTTTCTTTGCACACAATGTTTAGACGTATATGTAATATTTACGACGCAATGAGATCACTCTTTTGCCCTCTAGACATTACTGGACTTAGACCAAACATAATTTTCAGTCTAGGTAAACTAAAACTTCTTAAAGGAGAGCGTTCTTTGAAATTTAATAGTTAATGTATTGTCTGTCTGTCTCTGGAACAGCATTAATGGATAGTCTCAGTAACATTTTTTTAAAGCACATGTACAACAGAAGATAATTCTTTCTAATGCTACCGTATTTTTTATTTAAGAACATTGGAGAAACGACATTTTATTTCATTATTACAAATATTTTATAGGAAAAGTCAATTAAAAAGTAATTTCAATTTGAAATTTTCTATATTTCTTTATGATATGTCAACGGTAATATTATCATATTAGTTCTTGCAATAAAAATTACGTGAAAGTTGTGATTAGTCAGCATATTTAACTTTTCAATTTCTACACGTCATAAGTCATAACACTGACACTTTCTTAAGATTTATAAGTAGCAGTTTATAATCGTATCCATACAGTAAGTTTGAAAGCCTACCAAAGTTTTGAAATTAAATAAGACATGTTTTTATGCTGAAAACATCCTAACATTCAGAACAAAGTGTCCTACATTTATTTACGTCAAACTTATTTAGGCGCGTTGAGATTAAAATTTCAAGGTCGTGTCATGGAAATACCGTCACGTCATGGAGTAAGGCGACGATTTTGGTATCTTTCTTCACGAAACACACGTTCTTTTTTGCTATGTATGCCCAAAAAATCCCATAAAATCCATATCTGTCCCCAGTTGGCTCAACTCCGCCATCTCGAATACCATCACGATCCAGTCACACACAATAAACAGTCGGAACAACAAAAAACACAGTATGACGTATTAATTATTACCATAATAATGTTGCTCCTAAACGCGTGAGAGCTGATGACATCACCGCACAAGGACGTTGTTATGCAACGTACGTAGGTTGAATGGAATTATAAAGATTCTTGCGGAGCATTAACGCGGTGCCGATCGTTTCCTATTGCCATTTTCGTGTTTATTCCATGTGGATTGATACATTTAACCGTCCGATGCACCTACGGATAGGAAATCTTCTTGCCACTGTTTGTTATTGTGACCATGTTAATATAGGGAGCCATTGTCACATCCCAATCAACATACTTTATTGAAGGTCTGCTAAAGTTTTGTCCTTTCCATAATCATTACAAATACTGACCCAAAATGTATAACACCTTCTGGTTCATTCTGATCTACATATATGTTTCAATCATTGCATTTCCATTTGTTGCAAGTGGAACTGATGTTATAATCTCTTTAATAACTGACCGGTTTAAAACTACTTTAGATCGTGATTCTGACGCACGCAAGTCGCAAAGACGCAATACATCATTGTCTTTCCTATAAAAAGGACATATTATAATGCCGAGTGAGTAAGACGGTAAACAAGAAACGAGGAATTTACTAATCAAACCAAGCTAATGTATCAATATGTACCTACCTACTTATTAGTTATTCTTTTAGTTTTATTAGGCCAATAAAATATTCACAAAGTGGCGAAAATGAATACAGAATATTCCAGAACATAAAAGAATATTTTGTTATCCTGCTCCTAATTCTTACCAAAAGGATTCAATAATTAGTAGGTTTTAGTTAAATTCATCCTATCTTAACAACAATACTGTCGATGTTGTATGCTTGCTAAGCTGCCACTTTAATCAGGCACAAGTCAGTAATTACACCTTGCTGCCATTTAAAACAGGACACTTATTGATCAGTTGTTTCTATCATATCACCCAATCAAGCGTCATTTGCACGATTATACATATCCACGATTAGATAACGTATTATCTTTATTCGCTACCAAACGTCGACTTACCAGCTAATACAAAGTAATGGAATTATACCATGTTTAGTAGCCACGAGTCGAGAGATTCAATTGGAATCATGCGGGCGGTGCATCAATGTATTTTGTCTTTAACGTTTTATCACAATACATACTGCATCAAGGATATCTAACAGCGTTTAAAAACAATATAGCTCATTGTGGAATGCAGTTACGTTAGTAACATTGAGTAATATTAAAAGGTGAACATATTATGCCATACGCTAAAATCATTTAACACAACCTTTCAATCGTCGTCCACATTGCATTTATATCTGTTGGATTTCGCATAAGATACGAAAGCACGGAATCGTGCTAACATTATTTGCATGGTCAGTAAAATGTGATAATTGGTGCGCGTAATCAAGGCGCTAATTGGAGCCGCAGACGGCAACAAAATGCAGTTACGAAACTCATCAATCGCCCGGTTTTCTAGAAAGAAAGCTGATCGAATTCAACCGTTTGTACTGTCTGCGGAATAATGAGATTTTGCCTGATGCACTTTGGTATTAATCAAATTGAAAATTCACTTTAAAACATGCTAGTTATTAAAGAAAGTCTTGAAGTCTTTATTTTACAATAAAGTTTTTCTGAACATGATCAAATTACGTGACTCCATAGTGACAAAGTAAGTACATCGACTTGAGTGAATGCACAATATTTTCTTCCCCATACTTATCGTCGATAGCGAACCGTGCTTTATCGCCGATAGCATATCTCGAATATCAATAAATAAAAGATAAACTTTATAACTTCTTGCATGTGCGTCGTGTTATAAATATAGCTATAAATTGGGGCATAAGTGCTAACTACTAAGTGTAAATAAGTCTTGAATAATATACATACTCGATGACGTGACCGGGTCAACAAACCGGGATTCAAAGAATCCATACTAATATTATAAATGCGAAAGTAACTCTGTCTGTCTGTTACTCAATCACGCCTAAACTACTGAACCAATTAGCATGAATTTTGGTATGGAGATATTTTGATACCCGAGAAAGGACATAAGGCTACCTTATATTGCGAAATATGTACCACGGGCGAAGCCGGGGCGAACCTCTAGTAATATTATAAATGCGAAAGTGTGTTTATTCGTTTTAATGTGACATGGCCATGGGTAACTTTTGACAGCGGTGAAACGACTCATACTAATGCGAATTTAACATCAGGGGAATCCGGGGGCAAAGAAAAATATATGAATATTGTTTTCAATAAAAATGATGATGATGATATTGTTCATGAAATTAATAATAATTCCATAATTCCAGGGCCCTGGTGAGAGCGCCCAACGACCAGGCGAGTTTATACGTTCGCTAGCTATGCAGATACTGAGCCATTCTGCGCACGCGCGGCCTGTGGATAGAGAGCATAGCACAGAACTATATCGAGATAGAAGGAAAGAGTGTATGTACCTCGCGTGGCGAAAAGACGATTAATCATCGTCTTTGCTCGCCACGATGCTCAGTCTGTTCACGACCTCTCTCCGTGTGTGACGTACTAATGCAAACAGAAAATGGCCCCGTGCTCGATAATTAACTGTGCGAACACCACCAAAAAAGTTGAAGGTGTCAATGAAAATATTTCCTTTCACGGGTAAGTACTTTTTGCCCTAAAATATCTGTTATTACTTATAAAACAATTTATTTTTGTGCTCCGTAATAATTTAATGTAAACGGTAACAGAAGGATGCTACTTTTCCATTACGGCTTTAATTTTACACGCCAGACTGGACATGCATTGAAAACCAGCAATGAAAATAAACCATTCCAAACTGTCGAAACGCGGTAAAGGTTGATTTCTCATTTTTCTGTCAAAAGTAAGTATATAGAGTTGTACGCCACGATTTTCAATGCCGATTTCTTAGTCGATTCAAATCGATACCTATTGAAAACAGAAAAATGATAATTATTTTTTAATCCTATAATATTATTGTTAGGTATATCGATGGTTTAAAATATATTTACTATATACTTATTGCAAATTTGTTTCAGTTTTCCGAAAGATTCTCTTGTGAAAAATAAATGGATGGAAGCAAAAACTGGTTTCCTACGAAACACAGTCTGATTTGTTCCATACATTTTCACAAAGATTCGTTTACTGGCTCATCAAAGTTTTGGCGAATAATGTTAAGTGGTTGAGGTTTTCCTTCCGTCTCCATCATTAGCTCAGCACCATGATACTAGAATTTAATATTGTCACCTGACTTGCACATGTATGCAAAATTTCAGCTCAATAAGTTGAGTAAAACTACTTTAATATTCAATTGCAAGATTTGATCCGAACATACATACATACATACATTCATATACACATGCATATACATACAGTTTAAGTTAATAAAAAGCTTGTAAAAATTAACATTCATTTTTATTCTCATTCTTCTGTCAAGGTCAAAATCGATTCCCAAATCGATTCCATAAAATGTTTTAACTACGTACTTAGTTTCTATTTATTAGGGGACAATTATTTTGACGTTGTGAACATCACTAAAAGACTCGCGTGACGTCAAAGTACCTACGCAAAATGTTACACGGTCGGTTCTCATATAAATCGACGAACTATTTCCTTCTATCTCGATATAGTTCTGTGGAGCATAGCGTACGGGATGTGGGTGGGAATAGGTGGGTGGTTTACTTTAATCAGTCGTAAAAATTTCCAATTTTAGGAAGATTAGAAAAAAGATTTTAACAATAGTTAGGGAAATTTCGATTGACAGAAAAATTACGATAAGTCAGGAAAAATTTCTATAAGTCAGGAAAATTTCCATAAGTCGGTAAAATTTCTATAAGCTGGAAAATTTCCATAAGGAAGGAAAATTTCTATACGCCAGGAAAATTTCTATAAACAGGGAAAATTTCTATACGTCAGGAAAATTTCTATAAGTCAGGAAATTTATATACGTCAGGAAAATTCATATAGATAAGGAAAATTTGTATGTCAGGAAAATGTTTATAAGCCAGGAAAATTTCCATAAGAAAGGAAAATTTCCATCAGTCCGGAAAATTACTATACGTCAGGAAAATTTCTATACGTCAGGAAAATTTCTATACGCCAGGAAAATTTCGATAAGACAGGAAAATTTCTATACGTCAGGAAAATTTCTATAAGCCAGGAAAATTTCTATACGTCCGGAAAATTTCTATAACCCAGGAAAATTTCTATACGTCAGGAAAAATTCTATAAGCCAGGAAAATTTCTATAAGCCAGGAAAATTTCTATACGTCAGGAAAATTGTCAGGAAAATTTATATACCTCAGGAAAATTTGTATAAGTCAGGAAAATGTTTATAAGCCAGGAAAATGTTTATGAGCAAGGAAAATTTATATACGCCAGGAAAATTTCCATAATTCCGGAAAATTTCTATACGTCAGGAAAATTTCTATAAGCCAGGAAAATTTATATACGTCAGGAAAAATTCTATAAGCCAGGAAAATTTCTATAATCCATGAAAATTTCCATACGTCAGGAAAATTTCGATAAGACAAGAAAATTTCTATACGTCAGGAAAATTTCTATAAGCCAGGAAAATTACTATACGTCAGGAAAAATTCTATAAGCCAGGAAAATTTCTATAAGCCAGGAAAATTTCTATAAGCCAGGAAAATTTCTATACGTCAGGAAAATTTCTATACGTCAGGAAAAATTCTATAAGCCAGGAAAATTTCTATACATGAGGAAAATTTCGATAAGCCAGGAAAATTTCTATACGTCAGAGAAATTTCTATGCGTCGGGAAAATTTCTATGCGTCGGGAAAATTTCTATATGCCAGCAAAATTTCTATAAGCCAGGAAAATTTCTATACGTCAGGAAAATTTGTATAAGTCAGGAAAAATTATATACGCCAGGAAAATTTATTTACGTTAGGAAAAATTCTATAAGCCAGGAAAATTTCTATACGTGAGGAAAATTTCTCTTTGCCGCAAAAATTTCTATAAGTCAGGAAAAATCCATAAGTCGGGAAAATTTCTATAAGACAGGAAAATTTCTCTTTGTGGGGAAAATTTCTATAAGTCAGGAAAATTTCTATAAGTCAATAAAAAATAATATTATAGATATGATAAAATACGTATTTAAGGCGATAGAAACGATTCAACTATAAATTTATATTTAAACATGGTATTAAACTTATATTTCGTGTTTCTCAGAAATAATTCAGAAGAGAACTTAATACAACGGTTCCGTGAGATGGGAGAGGATACGGAAGATTGCTCTAAACCGTTGTTAGGCGATTGTGAAGGTAATATTATTATTTATTTAATTAAGTATTTAATTTGATAGATAAATTAAAAAATTTAATCAGAGAGATAGTGTAAAAAGCAGTTTTAATCCTACTAATATTATAAATGCGAAAGTTTGTGAGGATGTGTGTGTGTGTGTGTGTGTTTGTTACTCTTTCACGCAAATACTACTGAATCGATGACATACAATGAAATTTAGCACACATATAGAAGGTAACTTGGATTAACACATAGGGTAGGTTTTATCCCGGAAATCCCACGGGAGCGGGAACTATGCGGGTTTTCCTTTGAAAACGCGGGCGAAGCCGCGGGCGGTAATCTAGTTGTAAATAGCTATGTCCACACTGTGCCTTTTTTCGTTCATCAAGCGCATGCGTCACAGCGCAGTCAACAGCGCACGCAACGCATGCCCTTGACGTATGCGTTTTTGACAGTTGAAAGCACAGCGCGCGCTGCGAAAGACGTTTCCCGCGTCTGGTGGATTTCTGTGCCACAAAGCGTTCAACAACAAGATAAATTGTTTGGACACCTTGAATAAATATGAAAGAGACATTATATTGTCTCCAGTAGCTAAGAACCTAAGTGTTATAGCTAATTTTATTTCACTAGGTATTGCTTCACGTAACTTGGTTGACTGCTTTGTAATTATTGGTGTAGACTGTAGGTAACCAATTTCAAAAGTCTATCGAATTTTTTTTCAGACATACGTGTAAAATTTTTAAAAAGAATATCTTTATCTTCTCGTAGTTCTCTCATAATCACATTACTTCGATTATTGTAATAGCCTCGTATCCAAAACTTTCGCTTGGTTCTTTTTTTCTGGAATTTCTTATGACCAAGTAAGCAGCACATATTCCACTAAGTAAAATGTTGTCGTCGCACATGTTTCTACAAGCTGACAAACTACGAATGAACTAAATGACTATATTTGCGTTGCGTTCATTAACGCATTCAATATTGAATTCAATATTGAAAGCGACAAACGAAAGTTGAATAGAAAGATGAAGACGAAAGTTGAAGATGAAAGTGCATAGTGTGGACATAGCTTATAAACTAGCTACCCGTCTTTATTGTTTATTCTTTTATATTAGATCCGTCGACCGACCTATATTATACATTTCAGTATTATAAGCGTTTTAAGCGCCAGACAATATTTTTTATTTAACCAAAAGTCGGTAGGTACTCTCGAAGAGGAAACCTTACACGTTTCATAAACATCTCTATAGTTGTGCACTAAGATTCAATAAAATTCCTACCCTATTTTGTGCTCAATCATTTTCTTCATCTATACATCTATATCTAGATGTATTTCTCAAAATATATCACAAATATCTATTCCACACCACGTCAAATGACCAGAAAGACTGCGGCTACCCTTGGCGCATTACTGACCCTTTACGTAACTCATATCTGCCGGTCTCCACAATCGTGACAACATTCCGCTGCACTGAGGTTATTGCATATTTAATAGACTAAATGGTGCATGTTTCCTTAACAACTTGATTATTATTGTGCTATAAGTAAAATTGTACTGGGTTGTCAAGGTAGAGTAGTGTAGACTGCATCGTCCAAAATGTGACATGGACTCCAAAACTTATAGAATGAAGGTATAGTCGTAAAAATATAATTGTTGTCTTTACTGATTAATTATTAGCAAAAATTGTTTGCCTGCATTTTCATTACAACAATTACGTATTATCCCTGCTACAATGATTTTAATAAATAGACGACCAGTCTGGTTTGTTGTTATTTCTTAATTAAAATGAGCCATTTTAAAACTAAACAAGCGTATATGTAAAGAAAATGGCACGCCTACATTTTAGCTCTAAAGAGCTGGCCTTGGAGTCTCAAAGACAAAATTATTAACGCAACAGTTGACATAAAATAAGAGCATTTCTCCATTCAGAAACAACTAAGTCAAGGGTTCTTTTGCGGAGGAACGAGGAACGTCGTTTAATTGCCGCTTATGCAAGATAAATAAGAGTGTTTTTAATATAGAGCTACGTAATATTTTGCAAATGGGCCAATTAGGTCTTCTCCACTTATTGAACTAATTATTCTCTCGCTATGTGAAGCAGACAACAATATAAAGTGTTAACATAATCACGACATTGGTAAAGACCTGCGTAACTAAATTGGAACTTACATCCATATATTCTATCTCATCTCATAGTGTCACGTTGAGTATTTATTAGGAAGCATTAAGATTGTTGATTAGATTTTAAGATGTAAGTAGGTACCCTGTGAGCTTCATAAATTATTCCGTTTCAATTGGAAATTAACCTGTATTGCCAAGGGTATTCTCCTTCAGAAGGTCATTCCTCTTCATTACTTCGCTTGAATAGAATGCTTTTCGGTTCAAGTATTGTACAATCTCGAAATTCTTTGCAACTGCCGCTACCTTCATCTATAATTAGGCTAAAGAGTTTGTTTGTTTAAACGCGATAATGTCTGTAAAAACTTGCAACGAGAAATCGTTGCAAGTTTATGAAAATAAATTCTGTCACCGTTGGATATGTAGGTGTACATGAATGCTAGGTTATATATGTATCACGGGCAAAGCCAGGGCACTAGTTCTTATATCATCTCCTACAAGATTAAGGAGATGTGTGATACTATGTATCAAACTAAGCACATGTGATGTGACACTGGACGTGTCAGATTTTACTATAATCGTATTTAATTAATGGACTTAGGCTTACTGATTACATAACACTTCAGTCTAGGGCATTAAATCTGCGTTATAATGTCATTTTCATAGTCAATGTATCTTTCTGCTTTTCACACTGCATTAGATATGCCTGATCTCTAGTACACAAAACTAATATAATTTACATATCTCTTTAGAAACAACCATAATAGGTAATCGATGAGCTCCGAATAGACATGAAGTGTTTGGGTGAATAGTTTTTCGTTTTGTCGAGTATGAGGCATTTAATATTTCATAAATTAATATTCATTAAAAGCAACGAGCATGTAGGTGATCAGCACCCTTCGATTAGTCCCACAATCTTGCACAGCGAACATTAAATCTCCCAGACTTATGCATCCAAAAACAATCAAAACATTTCAAAGTTAGAAAGCGTTTGGCGCAAATCGGGGCAAGCAGCAAAATAACGGTGAAGATTTCATTGCAGCCGATGTTTTTGTCAATGCGGACACGTTATATCTCTATATTCTATAGAACAGTAGCTGTCCCGGCAAACTTTTTTCTGCCTTACTCTTATCACTAAGAGATATGGTATGAAAAATAGATTTTGGCCAATTCTCAGACCTACCCGACCCGACATGTACACAGAATTTCATGAGAATCGGTGAAGCCGTTTCAGTAAAGTATGATAACTAACATTGTGACACGAGAATTTTATATATAGAGAAGATATAGGTCTAGTTTGCCTCCGCAATACTGCTACGCTACTAATAAATTATCAGCCTTATCGACGATCTGCAGAATTCCATTCCATTCACCTCTGATCTCACTGCAGTCATATTTGAACGTAATGGCCATTAAAACCGAAATGCTTTGTATAATATACATAATAAATGTATAATTCCTCTGATAATTTTAATTAAGTTTCTGTTCCGGTTTCACGATAACCTTGGTCTAGGTCTGTGTTTTAATTTTTTAAGTATTTTTGTTTGTTCGAACTGTAAGAGTACACTTTATTGCAGAGTTCATCCTCTCATCAGGTTCTATCTATCAGTTAATTATTCGGAATAACACGAAATGATTATGTTCTATTCCGTATAATGATTCTTGTGTCCCGCTTCAGGGATCAATGTTTGGACCAATTTTATATTGTTCACATTAACATTACCTACTTGCTACAACACTAAAATAGTTTATTTCGAACAATCAATTTTATATTTTATTATTATTTATTTTCGAACGTTCCAAACAAATAAAAACTTCTCAACGATCCCGTTAAACTTCAAGACCGTTCGACGCTACTATCGTAAATTGAAAAATGTAATTTACATAAACGCTTCCGTTTACTAAGTATCGTCATCATAAAACCAATGAAGCTTGTAATTTTATGAATATTCTAGAAGTCACTTATACTAACAGAGATATTTTTAACTAACTTATTAATAATCATACATTCTATAGCTACTATTTCACCAACTGCTTGTTAGCTTATCAAAATAACAAATCGGAGCTCAAATACTGACATGACAAAATCCTGACGAAAGGAAAGGGAATACTACAAATAGCGGTAAACGCACATTGTAATAATACAAATCAATGTAGATTTCGTAATTTTTCGATCAGCAATTTGGTATCGATTAAAGAAATACCCCACAACATGATAACCACTAGATCAACCCTGTATAATCGTGTATAATCACAACAGTGTGTATTTTTATAATTTTATAACAAGCAACTCATGATTCTATCACATTTAATAGCTTCACTTTCCAATTTTCTAATTTTCACTATCGTACGTAAACGCTATATTATAACTAGAGTAGAGAAAGTTGCACTTTACTGTATACGCAAAGGCCGGTGATATTGTAATACTTGGCACAATGCACACTAATAGATGCTATAGCATCTTGAAGGAGTTACTTCGCCGTTGCATGTTTAAAAAATCTAAATTTTTTACTTGTATTCTCATAGCTGATGAATCAGTACCACTTCAAAAGCCAAATGCTACAAAATTTACAAGAAAATTAAATAATAATTTTACTGCACAAATTTAAGAAATAATCTGAATTTGAAATCATATTACTACATAAAATATAGGTATTCGAATATACATATTGCGAGTTAAGTAGGGTAAGTTCAAAGTTGCTTGAAAGTATAACAATTTTAATAAAGCCAAATTAAAAATTTATTCGCGATCATATTATAACAGAACGCTTTATTTACCATAATGCATATTATACTTTTCCCTTCTCACCATAAAAGAGTTGAAAGCCGCAGTTTCCCATAGTACAACAATGATTTGAGCCAATTTAGGTGCTAATCTTTCCCTATAGGTCAAAATTATAGCCCATACGCATAATGCAGTGAACAAATTTGCCCTCTATCGTCAGTTTTATGTCAGATCTATATCACTTTTATTATAATCTTGAAATCATATCAGAAAGTAAAAACTTGTCGTTACGTAGGTAAGTGTATAATTAGTAATTACAGCGAACTTATAAATGACACCATGACATAGAGTCTATCAATAAATTTTGGTAAGCCTGCTCAAGTGTACATATATGCTGATATGCGTCTCTGCAAAATTGTAATCTTTTACGGACGGACCACCTCAAAAACATAGAAACTTATAAACAGCTATATTTCCCTATTCTCTATGTAACTGACAACTCAATGCCCATTGCATTTGAAGGAAATAAACGGCACACATGATTAGTTACATATTGTATGCCGGGTCAAAGGACACAAGCGTATACCACAGGGTCACTATCCTTTAACCTTTGCCTCTTAATTTTACTTCATTCACAAACTGGCCTCCTCTATAACACAAAACGTTTTGCGTGACACCTCAATATATTCGCACAAACATGCTGAATGTGCTAGCAGAAATCCGCGGCGTTACCTACTCGCATGGTTCCCGGGTAAGAAGTATTCAAAGAATCATCTATTCATTCTTTATAATATTAGTACGTAGGCATTTGTGTCAAAGATTGAATACCTACTTAATTTTGATGGACATTAGCGACCCACTTCTGACAACCAAAACAATATACAAAGCACACACCAGAAGGCCGGTCTCTGAATGAACAAGAAAATATTTAAGCAGCATTTAAGCTTGAGACGTTCTTAAATACTCAATTCAGGAACCGACCCATATAACCACGTAAAGATGCTTTTCCACCAATAATGTGCGGGGATGTGTAGCGAGGAATGTGTTTGTAAATACCCAATAGTATCGCTTCAAACTTCAAACTAAATGAAGCGATATTAGTTATTTACAAACACATTCCTCGCTACACATCATCGCATAATATAAGTGGAAAAGCACCCAAACTCCCCGTTCCTTGCTCACCTGTTGCCGCCTGTCGTCGTCCCTCGCGCGCTGCTCCGCCTGCCGCTTCCGCCTGTCCTCGTCGCGCTTCTCGCGCTGCGCCTGCGCCGCGGCCGCGTGCGCGCGCAGCTCGTCCAGC
>CAJQZM010016917.1:0-12226 GCA_907164665.1 Colias nastes | reverse complement strand
ATGAATACAGGTAAAGTCACAAGCAAATGCTAGTAATATATACATATTCAAAATGTACAGCTTACAAGTGACGGCATAGTGATGAATCTTATTATTTTATGCTCTTCTATCGTTCTAGATATGTCCCCTGGTGGTTCATTTGACCCATATTTTTTTCCTATGCGGGCTTGTAGTCTAAAATACCATAGGTAAATACCCTACAATGTACACACATTCTGTTTCTATAACATAGTTCTACTACATACAATTTCTGTGAAATCTCTTCAAATAGTCTTGTTCGGTGAATCGTGTATAATAGAAACTGTATACTAATATCTAAACAAATACTTAGGTATATGAAATCAGTAAAAAGATAGCAAAAAGATAATTTTAATAAACTAATATCAAAAACAATTACCTACTATGTTTTTTTACGAGAACAGCGGTTGGAACTTTTTTATTTTATTTTGTAATTGTTAACATTAAAATAACCATGTTTTCAGGATTATTATACATTAAAACGTCTACCACATTGTTAAGCTAACTTTAGAATTAATTTTAACTTTGTTTTATTTGCAATTAACCCATTAAACATTGGCTTTAAGTCGGTCTAATTAAATTGTAGCGAACAAAATGTTCATTACACAAACTTGATAATCTCTGTAAGTTTGTTAGAAGCGAGTTTACGTGACTAAACCATGTAATGCCTGAAGTTTAAAAAAAACTTTTGCTAATTTAATGGTATTACTACGCTGACAGACACTGCTAACAGCTGCATAATATTGTTAACAAAATGCATAAAGAAATATAATTTGGAATTTTACACACTACCAAATTACTATGAATTTAATAATATGGACGTAGGCCTACGTTAACATACATAATAGTACAGGACGAAGGGCGAACCACCGTATGAAACAATATTATCTCTCTCACGTTGTTATTTTGAAACACAATATTAGGACATATGATGATATATGTTCACATTATGTGATCTGAAGCAGTTACGTTTAGTGACCTGAGCGCCTTTGATCCCTTTTCGGGTTCAAAGCGAAATAATCTGTTTATAACGACTGAGTAGTCTCAAGTTAGCTAACAAAAAAGAATTCGATAAAAGGACAAAGGTCCAGTTGATACATTATTTATTTTTCTGGTCGTTTACCGTATTGACGATCGTAGCCTAGACCTTTGGTTAATAGCCGTTGCGTATTTTCCGATATATGCCTTATCGCAGAGTTATGGGCATAAATTATTGCGTCAAAATAAATTTATAGAAAAATTGATTGTGGAAATTATATTTTTTTATTATTTGTAGGAACCTACAATGTATATCTTTAATATAATATATAAAATATTTATTTTAGAGTAGGTATTGTATTTTGTGTAACACGTCCAGTATAATTAAGCTACAAGTTACCATGTTATTAAAACACTTTCCTTTAATATATTATATACTATAGTTCATTTACAAATTAATTACCCTCAATGAAAATTTACCGTGCACAAAATGTCGCAAACTATACGAAATTTTAAAATGCACTTTCGCAACTTTCGAACATTAAATTTTCATTTCTCTCAGTAACAAAGTTGCCTAACCTATGTAATTAAGTATTTCCCGTGGAGTTTCTAATAGGATGTGTAAAATTTTTGCTGAAACTTTTCAAACTTTCGTTAACAGTTTACGACAATTTAAGAAGAAAATAAGATAATATTTACCTAGGTTGGTTTAAAGTTTAAACTGTGCATAATAATAGGATTTATTATAATATCTACTTATCAATAAAGATCAAAAAAATAATAAGCATGGTGGTTTCGATCTAGTAAGTTCTGATAGTCTATAAATAGAAGTATTGTCTATTCACTCATATTGAGAGAGTTATGAAACCCGACAACTAACCTTGTTATATTGATAGCCTAGGTAGTTATCTATTATATAAACAATATATAGTATTAATATACTGAAAATAATTAAGACGATATCCGTTGAAACGCAAATTTGTGGTCAAAACATTCAAATACTAAAATGTGTAATAATATAATCTGGATTTTCAGTAATTGAGCTTCTTTGTTGTCATAACATTACAATTTACAATCCCGTGAAGAGTTAAACTAGCAAGACGTTGTTAACTGTGAATTCTCACTTTATTCTCTAATTCCTAGACATTTTCTTATGACAAGCAGATTGAAAAGAGCATCATTACGAATGTAATAAGAAATATTCCATTTGTGAACGTCAAGATAACATTTGCTCGTTGATATAAAATATGTCCTAAGGTTCTGCTGCTGAGAAATATATATTGGACAGCTTCCAATATTTCACTACTACGATAGTTTTAATCAATACCTAACTTTCCAGTGCAAAGACAACAAAGAAAATAGTGATTAATTTCGCCTAGACGCTTCTAGGGTTTCATTTGGGGACATTCTGCGACTTTTTGTTGGCTAATTAATTTTCTTTTCAATCTGATTGAGATCACTTAGCTAACCGTTTTTGCGATAATGAGGAGATTTATACAGAAATTCCACCGTTGAGAAAATGAATCCATGCATATTGATTCTTTTCTTGTGAGGGTGTGAGTCATATTATTTATTTAATTATTATCAAAACTGCAACATCATAAACTTCAACGCTTTTCACGTATACCAGTGAATATTTATAATGTTTTTCTTGGATTCAAACAAATGGTTTTATGCTTTTACAGTTGTTTATAAAATTTTCTGATTAGTTTCATAAATTCCAGAAACCTATGTCCAATGCATTATTTTCATTTTTAACATAAATTAACGCCACTTAATCCGCAAACAACGCACTATATCAAGAAAATAATATGTAATAAATCACCCTTTTAATGGCATAATTCACACTGATGAAAATGCTAATTGAATGAATATTTAAATTCTTGAGTACAGTAACTGAAAAATATCTGATATCATTGAACCTTAAAACATTAAAAAAAAGACGGGTTGCACTCCGGGAGTGCCGGCAGAAGTGAAAACTTGATTATTAACGTTCAGCATGTTTGATATTTTGGAATGGTATCCGTCTTATACATGGAATATAAGGGCTAAAAAAAAAAAAAAAAAATCCGTCTAACGCTTTTTCGATCAGGCCACGTGTCCTGACGCGAGTTTAAGATTTTATACCCAACGCCGCTAAAGAAGTTTTCACTTCAAAAATGTCTTATTTTTAACAGATTTATTTCATATGTATAGATAATTACAGTAAAATAATTTATAACATGTTTTATCTTTTATCTTGTAGTATAATCCAATATTTTTAATTCAGTTTTTCGTTTTTTCATGACTGTATAATAAAGATGAATAATTTTTATTGAAGGTAGTGTATGATATCTGTACGAATTAATTGTACACACAAATCTAATGTAACTTGACACGTAGCTTCTGTAATAAGGCTCAACTATTTAAAGGTCCAAGAAGCCAAGGCAAGAAATAATCACTCATCATAATTTATCCTTTACAACGGTAATGACTTCTAGATTACGTTTTTCAATGCACTTTTTACATAAATTAATTATATTTTGATTACCCGGTCTGGTTTATTGCTACTTTATTTTCCGTTGTGTTAAATCGTAGCTAAGTCGGTTATTGAAATCGATATTAATGTTAGTTACTGTTCTGTTGTAACAGTTGAAAAGCTTATTTATTTAATTTTATTTCGTTGTTTAATTAAATAAAACAATGTACACCCACAATGTATCTAGATATTTATTGTGTAGGTATCACTTTGGATTTATATAAGCCAGTATAAATCGTCTACCTATCTAAGAGGCAAAAAAAAAAACAGCAGAACTAGCTACTATAAGAACATGTTGGATTTTCACAACTATTTCTCACTTATATACTAGAAACAACAAGAAATTTAAAATCTAATTTGAAATTGCACCCGCTTATCAAAAGCCTTAGATACCGCCTTTGTTTTCGTAAAAATTGCTAAAATACATATCACATACATATTATACAACTATACCAGTGAAGGATACCAACACCCATCTGCGAATTGTAACGCCAACCAGTGAGACAAGAACAAATGATAACTATGTTTGCAACATCTGCGCTCAGCTCGCACGTGATCTTTGCACGGAAGGAATCGATAGCTATGTACAATATTATTTAACTCGGTTAAGTGTGGTGAGAATTCAGTATTAAAAATTGTGTTCGACACTTTCTTCATTGAATGTTTTATTTAGAGGTATTTAACAAAAATAATTTATCATTCCTGAAAATAAGAACGTAACCTGTTACCAAATGAATCATTAATATGTATTCCCTTTCTTCTAATAAATGTAAAACAATGACAAAAATCTCATAAAAATCATCTTATAAAAATACTAGTAAATCGAATAATAATAATTAAAATATTTTTGCTCACTGTTCTTAAAGCTTTATAAATTCCTGTACTTTTGTGTAATAACTAGTCTTTACAATTATTTAAATACAATTAATTAATTATATAGGTACCACTCAATTATCGCAAGCAAATTCCTCCTGTTAGTCTGCACAAGGTCACTTCATATTTAAGCCTATTGATTAAACATAAGGCTCCTTAAAGCATCCAGCCGTGTAGGTGGTAATATCAGTTGACCATCTGTGCCTTCCCCTTTGTGGGACCGCATGTGAAATCATTCGCGCGTTAATAAACCGATTAGTGAACTTCGCAAATTTGATTTTAACTTGCTATTCTTCTTTTTAGCAATCGATAGGACGAGACGACAATGTGCATTGTTGTATCATGCTTTTTTAACTAATTAGCTGGCGTATGGCATTTTCTTTTGTAATAGATGGAAAAATCTCGTTTAAGTAAAATATTGTGTCATTCATTATACACTTGTTAAATAGTTTCATTTCCTCAGTTTAATTACATAATTTGATTAGTTTGTGATTAGGTTTATGATGGAATTCAACGCACACCGTTCACAAAATAGTAAACACGAAAGCATTATTTTTAATGAAATACGTCACATCAGTATTAGAGTATCAATAATGGATTGATTATAAATGAGTGATATCCCCTAACTGGTTAGGTTTGATGAACATAAAATAGCTTTTACATTAAAAGCCATAAGCGATTTGGTCATTAGGGAGTTACTGTCATGGTGCGATTTTTGCAAATTTTGATTACAAGTCACAAGGGACTGGGAACTAACAAATATCAATGTTGCTTTTGCAAATTGTAACAAGAATGGACTTTTTACGCTTATTGAAATTAAAAAAAAAATTTAAAATAAAAAATATATATAAATGTTTTAAAGCATAATAGAACGACGCAAGACAAAAAAATGTGGGTAAGTATATAATTATCGATACTCCTGAACCTCGTACTTTATTTGAGAAAGTAGAAATAAAAGTTATTTTGTTAATAATCCAATTGTACAAGTAAATAAATTTGAACACAAAAATCCAATAACTACTCACAACTGCGAGGCAAACCGAGTCAAATTTGCAAGTTGAAAATGTATATTGCACCGCGTAGAAGTTTTGATAAATTATTTCCAGTATTACTAGCATGGAAGTTGTAAGTTTGTTTTATTCAAGCTGTCGAACTTTTTGGCGGAAAACTCACAAAGTATCGTTATTAACTTGCCCAATGTTCAATGCTTTTGGCGCAGTTTTAAAAAACTTTCTAATTAAAACATCGCACTTTCTTTTTTAAACTTACTGCAAGGAACAAAGGCACTGGAGCGAACTAAGAATAAAAAAACACCACAGATTAAAAAGTTTTGTAATTACCTATACTTAGATACGTTATAATATTATGATACCTAAGGTGATATTTTATAAGATTATTTACCAAATATAAATATGCGTACCTATTATGAAAACAATTTAGTCATCGTTGGTTTTAACAAATATAATTGATTGTAATTAGTTTTATTAACAGCATAAAGAATGTGATTCTTCTTCTTCTTTTTTCAAGTGGCAACTCCCGATCCGTCCCGATCCCAGTGAGGACGGATTCTGCCAATGTCAAGTTTTGAACAGAAGAATGTGAATAAATAAGCATAGATAACATAATACTATACATACCTACCTACTAGTTATATGTATTATCTATGTGTTTAATTAATATCTATTTAAACATAATTTTGTCAAAGATGCGCAAAGGAGTTGATTATAATAAAGTTTTAAGTGGTTGTCTTTAACCTCTATAAAACTCATTATTATGACCCCACTCTCATAGTTAACTGTAAGATAGTGCAAAAGGTCGCAACTCATCGGAACTAACTTGAGACAAAGTTTCAGAGCTTCATAAATTCCTCTAAAGCCTTAAATGTAATCGATATGAAGTTTGCAAGAAAACTTTCGTTGAAAACAAAACTTTTTTGATACCTATACTGTTTAGATTTGTATCAAAAGTAGTTAATTATTTAATGAAATTAGTATTTTTAGTTTTTTATAAACTTCTCTATTGCGACAAATTATGTAAAATTCAACTAATGATACATCAAATGAAATTGTAATTAATAAAAGAATTATAAAAATATAAACACTTGATATTTCTATATAGGTAAATTTTAAGCTAGTTGAGTGGAAAAGGGATTATAACATATCTATATAATCATGACCAAGGGTCCAAAGCACAGATGTTGGAACACCATAGACAAAATATGGTAACAGACTGACGAGTGACGACCCCAAAATTGATTTGGGAACAAATTAACTTCCCGCATCTTCGATCTCGTACTAACGAAATTTCATCTCTAGCATTTAAAACTTGAATTTTATCAATTATTGTGAAAATAATAATTACTAAATTTTTTTCGTTGGTAAGATAGGTTTTAAATTATTATTCATTTATGATTTATAGTTATCTCCATCATACGTTAGTATGTTACGTAAAATTTTATTAATTTTATTTATTAGGTGTAAATAATTATGCTTCTCGTTTTTCATTGTATTTATTTTAATCGATGTTCCTATTAATTCAAAATGATATGTTTTTAAATACAAGCGTTATAAATAAATATAATTTGTTCAATTACCCGTATCTTTAAGAATGCAGTAGGATGTACTTACCTAGGTACTTATTATCTCAACATAATATTATCATTACTATAAAACTTTGTGAGACAAATAGAAACTTTTGCTTTTAAAACAATTCCACAGACAATTCTTTATTGAGCTAATATTTCCATTGACCTTTAATAGTTATTGTATTTCAACTGAGCGCAAACAAAGTTATCAAAGTCGACTGTAAAGTTCACTGGAGATTCGAACATTGTGGTCCATTGAAAAGTTACATTTGGGGTTGCATTTGTTAGAGGACGCAATTTTATTTTTTTGATGTGTAGGGGTGGTCAGTGTGAAGCTATCACCAAGTTTGTGGGGTCGCCACCCTTGTCCCACGGCCGCCATCTTGAAAATAGCGGTTGATATGGTTTTTACGATATATCTCTTAAACTATTTATTTGATAAAAAAAATTTGTTTAAATTATTTGTTGCAAATTAAATACTCTACAACTTTGATCCTGCAACTTTTTGTCGTAGAACTATAAATAAAAAAGTTATAAGCGAAAATGTTCAGAAATTAGAGATATTTATATTTCTCAATAAAACTTTTTTTTATAATTTTACGTAGAAATGATATTTGACCATTTTTGTAGATTGTTTTTCGAGGAACAACTTTTATATACAACATTTTTTCATTAATTAAATAGCTAAGGTTTTACAGCGCTCCGAAGTGAGTACTAATTTTCAGTACTCTGAACTATACAGTATACTTATATTATGTGTGTACTAATAATAATTTGTCATCAGTAATGGTTTTTCTTGTTATTAAAATATTTTTAATAATTAATTTTGCAATATCACTAATAATTAATTATTGAATCTTTTCCCCACCACCCAGGAGGTAGAGTCTGGAAGCGCGACTTTTTTTTACGTCGAAAAGCAGGTCTGAAATGTTCTGCAGTGTGCTTCTATTGTTCTGGAGTATGAGAAAAGAGCCAATAGCCAATATATGTATAGTTAAGAGTACTGAAAAATAGTACTCACTTCAGAGCGCTGTAAAACCTTAGTTATTGACGTTATGAAAAAATGTTGTACATAAAAGTTGTTCCTCGAAAAACAATCTACAAAAATGGTCTGATATCATTTCTTCGTAAAATGATAAAAAAAAGTTTTATTGAAAAATATAAATGGCTCTAATTTCTGAACATTTTCGCTTATAACTTTTTTATTTATAGTTCTACGACTAAAAGTTACAACACCAAAGTTGTAGAGAATTTAATTTGCAACAAATAATGTTAACAATATTTTTTTATCAGTTAAATAGTTTAAGAGATATATCGTAAAAACCATTTCAACCGCTATTTTCAAGATGGCGGCCGTGGGACAAGGGTGGCGACCCCACAAACTTGGTTTTAGCTTCACACTGACCCCCCCTACACATCAAAAAAACAAAATTGCGTCCTCTAAAAAATGCAAGGTTAGGGCTAAAAAATGTAACATTTCAATGGATCATTGGCGATATCTACAATTACACTTCGACAAACTCCGCCGAGAACATTGTTTTCCTTCGAAAGGCTTACACCGCGATATCATCAGCTTTTCCATCCAATTTCAACTATGAACGTGTAGGTAAGAAGATTATGCGTCTATGTCTGTTTGCGGAACAATTCATCATATTATGTTTAACGACGAAAGATTCATTGCAATGTCTGCTTTAAAGCTTAGGAACAAGGTGGGTAATAGTGTAAATAGTTTTGTTTATTCATATGATATGTAGGCCATATTAATGGATGTTGGGATATGTGTGTTAATTTTAATTGCTTGTTGTTAGCGCGTAGTTTGCGTTAGATTAGAAGAAAATTATAATGCGTGTGCTCAGTACTTTAGCACGCACTTAACCGTGTTTACATAGTAATGCTATATTCTCCAATATAATTAATACATACATATCTGAAATGAACTAAGTACCTACTTACCGAATAAATTATAGCCTTTGAAATATCTAACATATTTAATGTATGTTCTGTTTGATAAATTATTTGTAATTATTATAATGCTTGTGATATTGAATGATTATTATATTCAACACAGGGCACAGGCTTATCCTATATCATATTATGTATTTGAATTTTGAATTGATATAAATTTAGAGGATTAAACGATACCATATAACTAACAATATGGAAGAGCAATAAACAATGTTCGAAATAATAATATTAATTCCTTTACTTACTTACCTATTTGTTTGATTTCGATGATTTTCCCTTCAGTATCGTTGTATTTTTATTTATTATGATTATGATTATTGTATCTATCTTCTACTTACATCAGTCATTTACTTTGGAAGTCTTTATAAAAACTATTGTAAAATATTCACACAACAGTGACACAACTCTTACATGACGTTTTAAAAAAAATCTTCAGCTACGTCCGCTACTCGGTTTTAAACAAAAACCATTATGTTACTCTTTGTACTCTTAATACCACAATGATTAAGCAACGTTGCACTTTTTATTCATCCTACCCCCGCTTACCCTTCTTTAATGCTGCGTTCAGTAACAAGAAGCGATTTATTTAACCAGAGCGTAAAAACACATTGCTTGTTCTTACCCTCCATAACAAGATCTTTAAAAGGGTAGATATTTTGCAAAAATATCATCGCATTAGCAGAACAATAACGATCCACGGAGATAAGGAAAATATGAAAAGAAATTTCCATCCTCCCGAAATTAGCTATCATTTTTCACAAACTTCACTTAGCCGTAACAAAAAGATAACATTTCGGTTAACGGCAAGACTTATGTCGGACAATTTATTTAGCAATTATCTAACTCAATGGCTAAATTAAGCGGTTGCTATTTCTAGTTAGAAATTTTTGTACTTCATAAATTTAACGTTTCGGAACCTTTAACTATCAACTATGACATTCCATTCTATAGCATGCCGTCCGCGTCGGTTCTATTGAAACAGCTCTAAAAATAAGCGTGATGTTTAGAACAATATACGCGCCGTTTTCGAGCGTGTGTCGTTCAAGCAAAGCTAGAACGTCAGTCGTGTTACATCAAGCTGCTGGAATACATGAGACAACCGCACAAATCAATTAGTGCAAGTTTCCGAACGCATCCAAACATTCAAATTTGGAACGCCCGTCGGAGACGCGCGGTAAAATTGCGTCATTCCTTGTTTTCATTTTGGATTTCAGCTGTTGTTTATAAATAAACATGAAGGAAAGAAATTATATTACGATCATATTTATGGTTTTTGTGCCCTATGGTAAGTGATTTTTTTTTGTTTTTCGATGTTAAGTTGGTATTTTATACATTAATATCTAGATATTAATACCTATCAACAGAAAAGTTTAATTATACGTAGGTGTGGTATTAATAAACTATTTAAAATTGCATGTTATTCCAGTACATATCTAAATTATAACCTCGGGTCACGATTTTGTTTATTTTTGTTGATTAATTATTTCAATTTATAGTGCGCAATACTTTTTTATTCTACATAAATATAAACTTTATAATTGTAATTATATGTTTTTAAGGTTAGATTATTGTAAAACAAATGCTAACTTAATTATTAATTTTAATTTATTAGGTAGGTAGTAGTAGTTATTTTATTAAACTACTTAAATTCATTAAAAATTATAATTTAGTTTATTCAAAATATCTATGAAAATAACCTAAATAAAGTTCATAAATTAAATTACCTTCCCATAACATTTTTTGATAGTTAATAGACATAGTAAGTATTACAAAGTTTTAAAACTTAAAAACTCTATAATTAATCTAGTAACCTACTTAGATTTTAAATTACTCATAATCGTTATATCAATTGAGACAATTATTCCAAGGGATTTAAATATTAATAAAGTAATTATAAGGTTTATATTAAAGAATGTTAAAAATTTATGTATTAGGTACAACGTAGTACAAACAACTTTTAAATTTTAATGGACATTCAAATTGATCTAATGTCCTAAAGTTAAAAGAACATTAAATAACTTTTAAGTTTTAGCAAAAGCCCATTGGCGTGTTTGATTTTGATTGATATTGCATAAACAAACATCTTCAGGGCTTTGTTGTTTTATTAAACATTCTCGTATATTGTTTGAGATACAGGAAAGGTATATTTGGAAAGGGATCACAATGACATTCATTAGATTTATAACATTCAAATTCTTTATAAATGAGATTTTTTTAAGGAATAGAAAAAATCGAGGGCTGTTCGCGCGACGGGATCGATTTTTTTCTATTTACGTCATGTTTTACGTTACAACTGCTTTGTAAATTCTCGAATTCTTCTTGATTAAGCAATAATTCTCAATGTAATTTAGAAAAGTAAACGTATAAGATATTTATCAAGGATACGTGATATATGATAGTATGTATCATGTGTTACCGCTCATATGTGATATTGATCTACATAATATGTCACCTATTCAGCTATGTTAAAAATAAACCGGATGTTTATTGTATTGCTAATAATAACGTTGAAATGAACTTTTATACTATGATTTAAGTGCGTTAAGAGAAATCCAGTAATTGATGATTTTTAATAATATTTAGCTATTAATTAAATCCTATCCATTCTGCATTAAACATACTTAATAAATTTTTACTAAGAGATGCATAGTTAGTATAAACTTTCCATTTTACAAGATTACCTTCTAAATTAAAAATTTCCCGGAGTTCAGTGTTGGGACTTATTTAATTAATTAGTCTAGTCAACTAACATAAAGTCTACATCTATGTTTTCCGTACATAAAGTGCACCAAGAAATAACGTGACAAAGGTAAACTTAGCGTACTTTTTGCACCTACATATAGTCCAGGAGGAATCGGCGCATGAGTACCGAAAACTATTCCACCTCAATTTTTTTACGTGATCCTCTTCAAATTGCCCTACTGATGATATAAATGCATGTTGCCATGGGGCAACCCGGTGCCATATTGTTTAAACCGAAATTGTTTAAACAATTGCAAGGAATTGTTATTTTTCAACCGGACAATTTTTTTTTATATTTTTTATCGAAATACCAATAAAAAAGGTCCAATTACTTTTCACGATAAAGTTAATATTTTCAAAGATATGAATTTTTTAAGGTTTGAAAAATCTCAAATTTGGGTACTTTCGACCCATGAAAAATATATTTAAAAAAAAAAAAATATATAAGTAATATTTTTTTTTCAATTCTCTATACAATAGTTAATAATATTGTTAATAGAGATTTAAGAAAATTTCATTGTTTATATCTGTTTTTTAATTGTTAACTT
>CAJQZM010016915.1:0-15968 GCA_907164665.1 Colias nastes | reverse complement strand
TTAGTATCAGCATTGCACCCGTGCGAAGCCGGGGCGGGTCGCTAGTTGTTAATAAAAATATAAAATAAAGTATTTTTTTACCTGTTCTTTAAGTCTAGTTTCAGCCTCCAACGATCGTATTAGATTAGCATTCTTGCGAGATTCTTTACGTAGTTGAGCTACCTGAAAAATAACTTAATTGTTAGTTATCCAACTTGTAATAAGAAATTTTTTCAAAACAAAAAATACGATTTACTTACTTCTTTCGCTCTTGCTGCTTCAGCTTGTGCATGTCGTTTTGATTCCATTCGCATACGTTGAACGAGTTTCACCTGTAACAAAAACATTTTTTTTTAAGTTCAACTTGAACTTAACATTTCATCGATATGGCATAATTTTTTTTCCAAAAACATAAAGGTACCCTAATTTAAAAAAATCTGAAATATTGTCGTTTTTGACTTAACTTCACGTATTATCTACCATCCATCGTCTATGATGCGCATTGCGGGATAGCTTTGCAGGAGCAAATGACGTCACCATGTCTATGAGAAACTTTCTAAGTAGCCTTTCACCCGTCCACATTATATAGACAAGGTATAGTACGATTCAAACTTAATGGCGGCTCGGAAGTTAGCTGCAGGTGCGAGTGCGGGTGCGCACAGGTCCCGGAACGTCCCGCTAATACCTAAAATTGTTTTCTGCGCATCGGACCGCCACTAAGTTTGTATCGTACTATACCTTGTTGCGCTTCAAGCGTGTTCCCGCTGCGCAGTACCTTGTCGCGCTTCAAGCCCTGCAGCTCGCCGCGCAGCGAGTGTATCTGCTGCGCGGTGTGCTGCTGCGAGCGCTGCAGGCGCGCGTGTTCCCGCTGGGCCGCCTGCAGCCGCCGCAGCTCCCGCGACATGCCAGCCACGCGCCGCTCGTACTCGTCCTTCACGCGCTTCAGCTTCTCGCTCGGCTGCGACGATTGGGCGGCTGTTGAACAATGATTTCTTGGTTATTGGTTGTTAATAGAAATGCTTTGGATTTTTTTAGAAGAGAGCAGCTTGGTCACCTAATGGGCGATCATTACCGCCCATGCACTCTCACATAATTCAAAGATACCAAAATCGTCGCTTTACTCCATGTCGTGCCAGTATTGCCATGTCCAACCTTGGCAACCTTGGCGCGAAATTTGTCTCTCAACACGTCTAAATAGATATAAAGGTGCACACTCACCGATGGACGCGAGCACCTTGTCGCGCTCGTCGCCCGTGGCCTTGATCTGCTGGTGCAGGTGGTCGAGCCGCTGCTCGTAGTGCGTGCGCAGCGCCGCCAGCCGCCGCTGGGACGCCTCCAGCTGCTCCACCAGCCGCGCCTTCGTGTCGATGTCCTCGCTCAGCGCGGCCAGCTGCGCGGTCAGGAGACGCTGACCTGGATGAGGTTCAATTATGGGTAAATCGATATCGATGGTACGGTCAAATGTGATACGTAATTTTGTCATTTTCTTTTTAAATGTTTCAGTGTTTTAATTGTAAAGTTGGCAAGAAAATATAGCACATAAAATTGGTCACACTTTTATTAAAATTATTCCTTCAATATTTATTTTTATTTTGATTTGAAATACTCACCAAAAGGTACATTATATCTGAGGCAACATTACATCAGTACCCACTAGATCTTTAATAGTAATCATAACACTCACCCTTGGCCTCATTATCTTCTTCCGAGTCACTCTCTTCTTCCTCCGACGGGTCTGAGTCACCAGCGCTCTCTCCCTCCGCGCGTTCCCTCTCACCCATCGGCGAACTCTCTGTCAATTTCCTTTGGAATTCTAGTTCGCCCATACTTCGCGCTAGCAGTTCTTTTTCCTGTAAAGTTCCGATAAAGATACATTGCTTTTATTCATATTTTATATTTAAACAGGGAATTTTTAAATATACATAAAAAAGATTAAAGTTTATTTAAATCTTTTTAAATAATATTCATATACATACTATATAAACTTATTTCGTATCTGTCTTAAAAAACCCTGCCTAATAAACACATAGGCGGCGTTTTGTTTCAGACAATTTTTGATTGCGAATCTAGTGTTTTTTTATAGTAAAATCACCTTATAAAGCTCTCGTTTAGCATCATCAATAATGGTAGAAGTATCCAGTATGGATGAGTCATGTCTCGTTCTTTGTTCGCGTCGTCTACTCGCTTCGTATAACGCATTCGATTCCATCAGTTGAGCTCGAAGATCTTCTATCTCAGATACATATCCCTGTAAGCGAGAATTAAAAAAATATAATAATTTAAAAATTTATAATACTAATATGCAATACTTTTGTTCAGTAAGATAGAAAGTAATAAAAAAATTAAAAGTTTCCAAAGTACCATTAAATTTCAGAACATTCAAACTTTAACAAAATTTCCAGGATTGTCTATTATTTTCTTAATTCTTCTTTAATCAAAGTACAACACCATTGAACTTCTATCAAACTAATTCGATAACTTTCTGAATATTTAACCAACAAATACCAACCGTGCATTAATTACCTGTACTAAAGCAGTAAGCGAACAGTCCGTCGCATCAGGGCTACCGTCCTTTGGCGCCCAAGTCCCTAGAGCTTTTTCTGCTAATAACTCGCTATTTCTCGCTGAAAGCTGTTCAATTGTCCCTTGCATGGCCTTGACCCTTCGTCGGAGGGACTCCACCTCGTTGGTGAGGATAGCGTTCTCTTGTACCACGTCACTCCAGCCCTCTTCACCGTTTTCTGATATCACGCGTTTGCCCTGGAAATATTTTAGTGTAACAGAGACTTAGGAAAAATTATAAATAAAAATTTGCTCATAATCTTAAAATAATGTGTTAACTATTTTATCGCCTGATTATCGACGGACCTTTGGTTAGATGCGAAATTTTCAAAAGGTCATTGCATTTTTACTTTTTTGCATAACCTATTAATTTCCCAAATATTTTGAGTTTATTATTATAATTTTTTTTTTAATTCAAGAGGAGGTAACAGAGCAGACCCGTTACCTGGTGGAAACTTTTGTTTATCAGTACCTAAATAATCACATAGGATAATCTATTTCAAAAGTATTTCTGAAAAAAAGTCCATTAATTATTGTCCAATTACCTGTTTATACTCCGCCAATTCCAGCTGTAACCTAGCGACTTCTTGCCGCAGCTGGTGGATCGTCCTGGAGGTGAGGTCTTGGTTCACCACGCAGCGGTTCTTAATGTTTCTGGCTCTGTTCGCGTATTTCAACGTGTTAAGCGTCTCCATAAAGTCGCGATCGCTGGGCGACACGCACGCTATCATTACCGTGTTGCTGTTGCCTGGAATTATTTTATTGAATAGTTATTGAAATGGAGATCTGAACGTTTTTAATTACATAGTTAGTTGATCATGTTAAATGTATCACACATTAGGGATTTTTTTACAAGTAAAGTCAGTGTCAAGTGGTAGCAGAGGGAAATATATGTTAATTTTAAACCTAAACAGATCGCGGTTTTGATGGCTTAATGTAATCCACGAAGTAATGAAGGAGAAAATAAATAAATCTACTTGGAAATACAAAGAGGCAAAATGAAATGATTCTTCAATTTTGTTTGTAATGTAACTATAATTTAGAATTAGACAGCCAATGATTTAAAACATTTTAAGTAAATGATTGTGTTTATTCCATTTATTAATTTGTGCATACCTCCAAGTGAATCTTGCAACAGCCTCGTCAGTTTAGAGTCCCGATACGGGACGTGCATCACTTTCCTCGACTTATCACCTAGAGCCGATATCACATTCCCTAAAGCTAATAGTCCACAATTTATCGATATGCCTTCTCTTGCTCGTTCTCCTGTCGCTCCTGAAAATGAAAGTGATAACATCGTTACAAAATAAAACTAAATAAAATGTAGTTAAGATATAAATGAAAACTCAACTTTCTGTAAAGCTCCTAATCACATTGTCAATTTAAAAAAAAATGTGTTCAATTGAATCACAAAATTACCTGTCCGTTTAAGCCGCTCAGACCCTGCCAAGTCTACAAAGTGGAACTTGGCCGTCAACGTCTCATACTGTTCCGGAGTCTCTCCATCGGTTTCCATTTCCCTGGTACCATCTTGGTCTGCGGCCAGCCTCCTCTGCCGCAGCATTAGAGTGAATACTGCATGTGATCTCGATGATGATGAGTTCATGTTTGTAGCTGCTGTTGTTCGAGCCAATGCCCCGGCTCGGAGTGCACCTAGAGCTTCCTTGATGCCTCTTACAGCGCGAATGGATGCACCTACTATGCGCACACCACCGCAGCCATCTTCTGTTATCCTTAAATTACTCTGTAGGAACAGATATAATGATGTGTGAAACAATAATAGTGCTTTTTAAGCTAATTAGTGTATAGAAATCAGGGTAAAATTTACTTGTTGCAGTAGTTTTTAATTATTCTACAGTTATTAAGAACTAGCGGTCCGCCCCGGCTTCGCCCGTGGTACATATTTACGTTTTCTCTACATAAGAACCATCCTCGTACTTCAAGGAATATAATAGAAAAGAATTATCGAAATCGGTTCAGCCGTTCACACGTGATGCAGTGACAACGCCAAACGGGTGCAGACCCGCCGCCTTTTTATAGCTCCCGCCGCGAAGCGCGTCAAACGCGGCAACTGATACACAAAAATAATCCTTATGGCATGATTCTGTATTCACGCGCGATGACTTATAGCGTATTTCATGTATAACTTTGGTGTTTCTACACCGATTTACATGATTCTTTTACTATAACCTGCCCAAGAGTATGAAGAATAATTGTGCCAAATTTGGTTAAAATCCGTCGTGTAGTTTTTGTTTCTATAACGAATATACAGACAGACAGACAGACAGACAGACAGACAAAAATTTTACTGATTGCATTTTTGGCATCAGTAGTGATCCCTTATCACCCCTTCATAGTTTTTTTTTAAATATATTTCATGTACAGAATTGGCCTCTCTACAGATTTATTATAAGTATAGATGAAACGATGCAATACGCAAGTTCATGCCAATTATACTGTGGGTCATTATCTTCATCAAAATTAAGATTTCGACCAATAAATAAATCAGCATGGAATAATTCACATTCTAAGTCTAATTCTACGCCAATTGATTCAATTACCGGCAATTAGTACGATGATGTAAACTATCTACAATTTGAGTTTAACATCAATAGTAAAAACAAGGTTGTTTTTTTATTGTGGTCTTCATTTCCATTTTGTAAACAAAGATGTTGAATAGATGTAGAGTTGAGTTAAATAGATAATTTTGGAAGCAGAAGATTTACTACCAAGTAAAGATGATTTGAACTTTTTTCACAGGGTACTGAAAGGTATTTTCAATATGAAAATTGGTCATAAAAGTGTCAAGGTGTACTTTAAAGGTAAATATTATTTATCATCGTACTCGCTCAGAAATGCGCGTGACTTAAAGTCTCACGATGCATATTGTTCTCGGATTCATGGACTAGTGAAAGTGTTTCTATTGCACCATAAAGTTCGTATTTGGTTTGCTTTGGTGTAGTAAGACAATTATTATGATAAATTATACGTTCAATGAGACTTCTCTAAACAAGTTATGTTGCAGGGGTTCATCTTTATATTATTTTAGTGCAATGTGTCTTCTTTACAAGAAATTCATAATTCTATCTTTTGTTGGATTAATTTTTCATCGGAGCTGTAACTTTTATTTAAATATAACAGTACAATAGTTAGCACAAAAGTGTATGATGTTTTCTTTACCAAGTACGTTTGACTTTTTGAGAAAACTGAACATATGAAGAATGACACCAACCTTAGCATACGGATCTTTCGCTGGATCCAGCAGGTCAACAATATCCTCATTATACAGCTCTATAAACTGTGCTGTAACCGAGAACTCCGGCGGCAGCTGCCCCTGTGCCCTCGCAGCCTCCGCCCGTTCCTCCGCACCGGAGAACAGGTCTCGTATGGCGCGAGGAATGATCCCTCGCTTGTCTTCATCGAGATCACCTTCACCCTCCCAACCGCTTCCCATTGTGTACGTCTTTCCTGAGCCAGTCTGTTGACAAGAAATTTCATTAGATTATTGTATTAAAATGCTTTATAAATGATAACTTTTGAAAGAATGTAGAGTGTTCTTTAGACACATAAAATCGAAATAGTAGAAGATTCGATTGTTCAGGCGGGATCATGGTTGGTCAAGCTGTCGCAAGGCGGCGCCCGGCAAGGCGAAAACGCGCGTTCGAATCCCGCCTCATGATCGAAATTTTCTCTTTTTTTTCAAATCTCAAGAAATTTAATGGAATTGCTCGAGACCTTGTATGTTGTAGGCATAGTCACAAAAATAAGTACCTAATGCACTGATGAACGCACAGTATTTTATATTCAATGCCATGTTTATAACACCGTCTCTTTAATGGGTAATTTACAAGTCACTCATTTGATTGATTCTTTTACGATTAGTTGTTCTTAGTAATTTATAATTTAATTCTGTACTGGTTAAAGTAAGTTACGCCCAAGGAATATACGACATAGTTAAACATGTTTTAATCTTTTGCAAATGAGTATAATTGTTATTGTGTAATGTAGAACAAATACTAATCAGTATGCAAACCGTGGAAGCAGAGAAATTGTTTTAATATGTCCATTCATTGTTTGTGCTCTTTTGAATCTAGAGAATGTAGTAAGAATTATTAGAATTAAAAACAATTTAGAACTGCATTTGTTCAAGCAAATGAATAATGTATGTAATTATTGTAAACGTGATGATATCACATCTAATTTCTTAAATAAACAGAAAACACAAAAAGGCCAATTCATCGGAGACTTGTATAAACAAACAATGTATTTAGAGACATACTTTTTATATTTCAGAGTAGAGTCTGAATTCGATTCCAATGATCGTCTATTTGTGAATAAACTTCTTTATATTATAGACATCGTAATACATCGTCTTAAAAACGAAACCAATCATCCTCGCAGCCATAATTTTCAATACCATCTCCATTAGCATCGCCTTTCTAGATCATTACAGACAATGAACGCATTGACGTCATTACAGTCCAATATAACGGGCAACAATCAAGATACACTTAGATACAAGACCCATTTCAGGTTTAGCACGTGCAGTTTAACTGCGGCGACCCACTGTCTGAGCAGCGGGTACGTGACCATGTTACTGATGGTGCCGGCCTATCGGGAATTGTAAGTCATGTTGTTTATTGTTAATTGGAAGGTAAAGCATAAATACATCTGATTAGGTAACAGGCGCATCGTCTAGTAAGCTGTTGCTGTAATGCTTTGTTTAGATTTGCGTATCACTATCACTACATAGTATAAAACAAAGTCGCTTTCTCTGTCCCTATGTCCCTATGTCCCTATGTCCCTTTGTACGCTTAAATCTTTGAAACTACGCAACGGATTTTGATGCGGTTTTTTTTAATAGATAGAGTGATTCAAGAGGAAGGTTTATATGTATAATAACATCCATTAAATAGTAGAGAAGTACTGTTATTTTTGAGGTTTCTAATGTGATGTCGTAAATAATTACATTTTTTCCGCTTACATTGCAAACGCAGGCTGAACCCTACGAGTTTTATCAAAATAATGTACTAAGTATTGTACACATTGAAAAGGTCTACAGAAAAGTCCGCGATGGTATATGTCTATCTCTTATGGATAACCCACAATAACTTTTTTTTGTCATTTACTTTTTACGACAAATAATGGTTAATTTTCGAAGCGATTTTAACCAATACAGCATTAATCCTTAACGAATTAAATACCTTGAATACATTGTTCATTTAATATAGATCTATATGGCCCTTTACACCGTATGATTTAAGTGAATATTTTCGAAGATAATACAGATTTAAAAATTGCGGGACGTAGCGTTTGCGGCGGTACCGGCCGGCCGCCATTGCACCCGTGCGAAGCCGGGGCGGGTCGCTAGTATTTTATAAAATCTAAATGATATTTTAGTCCTAATAAACCTCGCTAAAAATAGACATTAGGTATATTACAAGCGATGGTATATTATGCAAGTAGGTATTAACATAAATATTATGGTTAAACTCATAACTTATTTGTGTATTTGTAATAATTAATTACACCATGCCCATATAAATGGAACGGAGACGTGATAGCTCATTTCTCTAAAACAAGACGAACTTATCCCACACTGCGGGGAATAGTTGTAGTTGTAGTAGTAGTAGTTCCTACGTTGTCAGGAATCCTTAAAATTATTGCCAGCCACTCTATTCTAGACGTCTCCGGTCTCACCAAAATTGATGCGATGCTACGGCTAGCCATCTACCATCGTACACCGTACCCTGTACGTAACAGTACATTTCCACATACGGTGAAGCTTTAGTTACTCTATATTGAGAACTGCCAGTTATAACCTACATGTTAACAGCAAGTTCTTTTGCTATTGCGTTTATTTCCTTCTGTTTACACTGGATTGGCCTGGGTTGACTCGAAATCAATAACAATCTATACTTCCAGATAAGTAATGGTTTCTAATGGTTTCTTGAACCATTTTTAAAAGCGATAAAAAAGTTTTCGATTATTTATCGATATGTAGATAAATCCAAAGGAAACTGACGAATGCTAAAAGTAAGACTACTTGAAATGCCAGTAAGTGTACAATATTCATCCTATGTATAATCAAAATAAAGAAACTGTTCCAATCAAATTTGCGATAATTTGCAAAAACGTAATCATTGTAAAAGATGCAAATGTTTGCTCAGCAGTTCCGCTTGACCAACGCGCTAAATTGCCACAAGGACTCTGTTATTTGGACAAATGAAATCGTTTCGTGTTCAATTGCACTTAATTATCATCTATTATTCTAGAACATTCGGGGAAATTATCATTCTGAAGTGTGGAATTTTGGATAAATAGAAACTCGGATTAAAATAATTCTGATATAGCTCCCATTTGTAACCCTGCAAATACTGTCTTGTACTATACTGTAACATACCCGTTTTCACAATTTGACTTTTCAAGGTGTGCAAATCCTGAAAATATGCACCAAAAATATGACTACATCAAAAAATATAAAACATGCTACAGCATTCTGATACATCAGAAACAAACTTTCCGTTAGTCTCCAAAGTTTAACTGACCATACTGTGGTATGCATATATATAGAGTGACGAATTGTATATAAATCAACAAAAACTAGATAACTATGTCGTACAAAGATATCTAGCGATATAACTATCGCACGACTCCGCGCAAATAGCTTCTGTAAAGATAACCGAGATGATTTATTTTAGAGATTACACTTTGTAGATTGACGATCTCATTTTAGTGTTATATTAACTTTCTTTTGAAGCGGCAGTTCTTACCACGATTCAGATCTGCAAAGGTCTAGTTCTTTTCATTGTTCAACTTGGAGTTAATCTGGTATTTTATGTCAGTGTTATATAAATAACACTGACATACCTACCAAGTGTAATCATTAGGTAGTAGAATTTGGCCTGATTATTGCGTTGAATGCAGTGGTTCTAAATTTATTACTTTGCTTGTTCTGGGTTCTTCTCACACGATAAAGATTTGATGGAAAACGGTACGAGTTTATAAATTTTCACCTTGTTTAAAAAGATAATTCCAAACATAAATAAAATCTGAAATGTTTGACCACGGTCATCATTATCACCGCTTATCAGAAGGTACACATGTTTATCTTGAGTAGATAGCTTTAGATTAGATCCAGCAAAAGTGCAGGGGAAAATTCTTGAAAATACTTGAGAGCTAGATAACATAGGTGCTGTAGTTGCATACAAGAGGAGTATGTATACAAAACCGGCGCCTGGAGTGACGTTAGATTATGCACTGATACTATTGTAATCACGCTGAGTCATTAGGGGGCCTTATGTCATGAGTGACATAATTGGCTGAAATATTTTGATGTCTAAAGAGCCTAGCTACCGTTTTTGGTCTTTAAAGAATTGCAGTTGGTATTATTGAATAATTGATCTTTAAAAAAATATTTTTTTTAAAGATCTATTTATATCTGAAAACAGGATGACATGTGACTTTTCAAGAATATTTAATAATATTACGAAAGTAATTTAGAAAAATGGAGGAAGACAAAAAAAAACATCAAAATCATAAATATAACAAATGAAATATTAAAACCTAAAATTTGTCGACATGATTTATGATTTCCTGGTTCCCTTTGTATTTCCGAATTTTGGTGATTGATTGATGTGTATAATCGAATCATCGCATGCAATGTCATTTGTTTATATTTTTATTAAAATTTGGATCTTGGTGGAATAATAACTTTATTATTTTAAATTATTTTTACACCCTATAGAGGATATTTAAGAATTTTAATATTATATTTGGCGACAATTAACTTCCGTGTTCATTAAACACATGGTCATATATAATTAGAATGTATTTCTGTAATTAATTAAGGTCAAAGCACATTTAAAAAAATTAAACTGATTGCTCAGTTGCATATTAGGCAAATCAAACAAACTCTTATTTACAAAGAGTAATTAATAACTTCTACAAACACATTACGTGTGTTGTTTGAAGTAAGATTAAAGGCAAAAATCAATCTCGCTTTCCATTTAAAGGAAACTTTGGTTTATTTTATTAGGCTATTATTGTATAGTGGCTTAGTAGTTTAGATATCTGCTTATGATAAATGAACGACATTCTCTTCGCACTTTTCCATACAAGCGGCCTACAAGGTACCTTCAACTCATAATAGAGTCGTAA
Source organism: Colias nastes (assembly GCA_907164665.1). Classification (NCBI taxonomy): domain Eukaryota; kingdom Metazoa; phylum Arthropoda; class Insecta; order Lepidoptera; family Pieridae; genus Colias; species Colias nastes. The sequence continues at coordinate 5,267 of CAJQZM010016915.1, read as the reverse complement.
TAAAAATGATATAAAAGTTTACTCGGATAAAGATAACGTTGTTTAAAATTTAGGGCTATAGATAAAAATTAAAAAGTAAGCAAATGAGTATTAAAGCAGCGAGTAAAGATATTCTTGCTTTGCTATTCATTTCATAAATTATTAACCTATTAGCATTAGATCGATGGGTTCTACTACTGAATTATATACACTACTGTTGAATTATATACCGAAAATAAATCTCACTAATAAGATAAGTACAAAAAGTAATAACGTCTTGGTCCTACTGACCGAATTTCGGGTATACACTTTTAACGAAGTCATTACCCTAATGAGAGCCTATAAGGAGCTGATATTTTATTTGCCTATTATGCTTTCTTACGTCACTACATAGTATAAAGCGAAGTCGCTTCCTGCGTCTGCCCTTTCTGTGTGTAAGTATAGATCTTTAAATCTACACAACGGATTTTGATACAGAATTTATTAGCTTTTTCCCGCATTTCCACTCAAAGAAGCGGGACGGAACAGAGGGTTTTAGTCGGTAGGAATATGACATAACCACGGCTCCATCCCCGGGAGCCGGAGGTATCTAGGTAAGACTTCCCCTCTATAAAAAAGACGGGTTGCACTCCGGGAATGCCGGCAGAAGTGAAAACTTGATTATTAACGTTCAGCATGTTTGATATTTTGGAATGGTATCCGTCTTACGCATGGAATATAAGGGCTAAAAAAAAAAAAATCCGTCTTACGCTTTTTCGATCAGGTCACGTGTCCTGACGCGAGTTTAAGATTTTATACCCAACGCCGCTAAAGAAGTTTTCACTTCAAAAAGCTGCGGGCGGAAAGCGAGTTATGAATAAGCGTTAGCCTCTTGTAAATTATCTAGTTACATGCAAATTGTTAGACATTACAAGTCGTAAAACCTTTGGGTCCAAGGCTTATAAATTCAATTACTAGTGAACGCTCACGACTTTGTTCGCATTGTTTTACTACAGTTTCGTATTTTGTAGATAAATTACCCTTAGTAGTTTTAGTTATTTACTGTCCCGTCAATATCAATTCAGTTGTATCAGACAAACAAAAATATCATTCAACATTCTCATTGTCGTTTTATAGTTTTTGTTTTAATTCACCGGTAACACAAAGACAAAGGTATAATCGCATAATTTAGAATCATTAAACAAAATGGGAAACATAATTATTAACTATATCCGCATAACAAATGACATCAGAATATTAAGAGATCATGGTACATTATGACGTTGATCATTTGACGTGTGTACATATTTCGAGACGTAGAAGTTTTTGCTCTTATCTACTTATACGTGCAAATGATTAAGTAGAAAAGAGACGTAAGTAGGTACGTACATGTAGGAAAGTTGTAATTTTTCATTGCTTAATAACTGTATCATCTTGTATTATCTTTGAGTTGCATCTTTTGATAAAAATATAGATGCAACTCAGTTCAATTATTCAGAGGCAAAACGAAACAGTTGGATTTTTTTTTTATTAAACTTTACATAAATATTCAGATTTTCATTTTATTAACTTCATTACGAAAACAGAATGAAATCTTCACTGAGTTTGATCATTCTTTACTGACTTTTAAATCATAGTAATCTTTACAATTCCTTCCTCCTCCAATCCTCCCCGTGTAGACTTACATTCAATTGACAATATAACAAGATAATCCGCCTACTTTTCTCACTTACACCACATAAGTTATGTAACCATGGTATAAGAAGGCTGAGCATGTCAACATAAACTCGTTACGTCCTCGACCTTGATCGTTTAACTATGAATATTTTGAGGCATAATATGAGAAATATTGAGTCGTAAAATATATTTTTTGTATGTTTATTTTTTTTTTCAATCATTGCTGTAGCTGTGTACATATTAAATACCGGATTTTAACTATAATTTTAGATGTTATGAGTCTCTGTCCAAAAATAAATAAAGGATCTGCACCTCCATTCCTATATTTTGATTGTGTATGATACTCTAGCATTACATAAAAAATATTTGTATCTATCTGATATGTCGTCATTCAACCCGATCTACATCACACAATGTATTGTAACAATTCCAGACAAAGCGTACCAGAACTGGCTAATGAGCCAACAAGTTACCATTCTCTGCATTGAATGCAGGAAACAGTTCGGTATGCGCCCCTTATAGATCACTCGTCGCCGCCCGCCCATATATGGCCAGCGCTGGCAAACCAAAGACCAGCACTATACTTACATTGCTTACAGCGCTCGAAGACAATTAAATCACAATACACTTTGGAAAATCAAAGCTGTCCCGCATTGGATGTACATCGCTTACAGCGATCGAAGACAGTTAAAGTTAAATCACTACACTTTCAAAGACCAAAGCTGTCCCGCAATAAATTTCCAGCGTTTACGTCGCTTTCAGACAATTAAATCAGTAGACACGTTATTCTGTAAGGGTTAATTGGGTGAACGTTGATTGATTTGATTTTGGAATGATGACATAATAGGACATGTCACATTGTGTTCAAAATATTGACGATAAAGATCAGAGAAGGCAGAAAATAAAAGATAAAAAGTTTAAAAAGATAAATTATTTTATTATTTTAGTGAAACAAAATATAGCAGCCTTGAGAATTTATGAATGAACCTTGCGAATGCATTAAGAGATTACGAAAAGCAACAAATTTAAATCATTCATCCAATATGTGACATTACGCCAAAATTATGGAAGCAATATTTTATGTTATCTGTATACCCAAATTGGAAAAACTTATCATAAATAATACATAGTTAAGCAATGTTACGTAATATCCAAATTTGCCATTTCTATACAAACACAGCCCACTACATAAACAGTTGGGTATTTACCTTGTTTCATTAAGAAATAGATACCTACGGCAGAATAAAAACTTCGGCGTAGATATTGGAGGTCAGGCGACCCCGCTCTCAGCCACCTTTCGTGCGAAATTGTCGACTCTTTTTTCGTAGGCTATATTACGCGTCCATGACTTGGCAATTTCCGACCGACTAAGTAATAAAAATCCTAGTGTTTTTGAAGCTGTAATTTAGAAGCTTGATTCTAGGCCAAGGAGAGAATGTCAAATAAGTGACCTGCAAAACATAGAAAAATATAAAATAATGATTCTGAGAGTGTTAAATCTTCTGCACTTAAGCATCGTATCTCGAACTCTGAAGCAGCATATACTCAAGGACATAAACATCAAACAGACAGTAAATATACACATATTCATATCTACGTAATCCTACTACTATTATAAAGGCGAAAGTTTGTAAGTATGGATGTATGGATGTTTGTTACTCTTTCACGTAAAAACTACTGAACCGATTACAATGAAATTTAGCACACATATAGAGGGTAACTTGGATAACACATAGGATAGGTTTTATCCCGGAAATCCCACGGGAACGGGAACTATGCGGGTTTTTCTTTGAAAACGCGGGCGAAGCCGCGGGCGGAAAGCTAGTTCCTCATATTTGTTCACACAATTCTAACTTACAGTGCATTACTAAACACTTATAACTGTTGACACAAAAGTTATATAATTCAAACATATGCAAGTTGTTCCCGAAATGTCGATTCTTTAACGTTTGGTTTCAAAAATAGATTTGGTAATAAAACAGAAACATCAAAGACGTGACGTGCCGTGACGATGCTACGACGTTTATGGAAGATTATTTCAACGATTCTAAGAATACGTTAATAAAGTTACAAATGTATGTTTTCGTCTGTGACACTAATCTATTTCCTTTAAAAGATTGTGAGACGGATTAGAAGGAAAACTAAAATTGGTTGCAAAAGAATTTCGATGCTATTTTCAGAAATATTGTAGCGGTCCAGGTATTGTAAAGCTTTATTGTTTTACTTATTAAATTTTAATAGTTTCTTTGGTACTATCTAATGCACATCAATGTGAATAATATCACCATTTTAAATAGGATAGAGATAGAGTTAGAAGTTTAAACAAATATTTAACGTCCACTTTTTCTTTCCATAATGTGCTTAAGAAAACTATTCTACCACGACGTAATTCTGTCAAAACTTCTTCAAAACGCTACCAAATATAACCCAATAATTACTAATATAACGGTCTTACTCTACCTACGTATATACCTACCGTACATTCTGCCGATTAAAAAAATCTGAATATTTGATCATGCCGTTTCGAATTTATTTCAAATTGAGTCGATCATTGCCGTTATAAAACCCTGTGACACAATACAATACAACATACATAGAGAAGTTATATGCAAGTATGTAAGGTGTGTTGATTAGCAAAAATTATTACATAGTTACATAGATAAAGGGCCTACTTCAAGTGGCGGAAATCCGCCGATAACACCTATATTTGCTTGTCTATTGTTAGTAGCTTCTATACAATAGCGTCGTTCTTTGGACACAATTACATGTGTTCTTTTAGCCGTCCGTCAAATAATATGCTAGTTATATATGTCCTAGAACGTGACTAGATAAAGAATATTTGAGACGATAATTTACACCCAAAATTAGCAAGAATTATTGAAGTGTTCTAACGTCAATATCAATCAACGTTTTTGGATGTCTGTGGAATTTTAATATTATTAAGGGTTATATATTTTAAGAAACAAAATTTTGTAAAATAAATCTGTTAAATAGCGTTAAGGTCAATAAGACCAAAAATATTGAACTTAAAATTTTTTACAGTACCTAATGGATTAACCTTTGAATGAGTTGAGGGTCGCGAATTTAGTATCAAAATTTTACTTATTTTGGTGACACTTAGCCTTCGCAATCTCCTTATTCAAATTAGCAAAAGTTACCGAATCTGTACAAGTTAAAAACAATGTGTTTTCGCAACCACTCCGAGGAGATATTCAAATTGGTAATTGCAAAAACGACAGCCAACTGTCTGACAAATTTTCAATATAAATACGATGAATGATATCGTCGTAGCGAACGGCTGCTTTTTAAAGGGGAACTTCATGACAGTCCATTTCGCGGTAGCTTCGACAAAAAATTACTTCACGCATAGCAATTAGCGTGGACGCGGCATACGTGGGTGGCCAGTAGCATTATCGCTATATTACTCTTATCACTTAGGTCTTAAGGTTTATAATCGTTAATTGATCGACGATGCAAATCGGCACGCGTCATCTGTACGTTTTTGTTTTAATTATTGATTGTAGGCTGTTCGGAATTCGGATACTATGATTAATTATAGACAAGTGGGTATTGGGTCCATGAATATAATGTACCTACCTTATATTTCAACTTGAAAGTATTCGTAGGTACTT
>CAJQZM010016902.1:0-17283 GCA_907164665.1 Colias nastes | reverse complement strand
CGTCCAGCTCGCCCACCACGCCGCCGCGGAACATGATCTGTGACAATGGAGATAAATAGATAAATTAATTTTGTTTATGGATACTCATAGTAAACACAATGTAATAGATCGGTGTCTGTACATGAGGGATGTATGAAAATGTGTATTACAATTGATATTAGTAAACAAAATGCAGGGTTGGAAAAAATCATGATTTTTTTTAAAAAATCGAATAAAGCACGATTTATTGAAAAAATCCTAATTAATCATTACTTTTTTTATTTTTTCATTTTATTATTTAAGTACCTGTATTTTTGTGCGAAACGGAACGCGCCGCGTGCCTAAAGAGACAGTACGGGGATTTCCCTTTAGTCTAACGTGCTATTGAATGTCAAACAAACTTTTTCCAGTGATGAAGCAATTGTTTGGAGCGATAGCTTCTTCAGCTGCTGTAGAAAGAGTGTTTTCTACATTTGGAATTGTTGACCCTAGTTTTTAATTAAGATATCTTAATCTGTTTTATGTTGATTTCTGTGAAAGAAAGTAAAATTAAACCTTTTTGTTTTAATCATTGATTTTTATTGAAAAAATCGGTTGATTTAAATCATGATTTAAATCATGATTTAAATCAAAATGATTTAATCGTGCCAACTCTGACAAAATGTAATTAATTATGTTCTGCAAAAACCGACACCGATGTTCCCAGGGGGAAGTACTATTCCAGATTCTAAAATGGGACTAAATGATTAAAAATTCCTATAGAGCAAAGAAAAATATTCATGTAAATCGGTTGAAAACTCACCGAGAAGCAAAACGAAAAGAAATACAATGGTCCTTCTTGTTTCGAAATCGAAATTCAATCGAATTATAAAGAGTTACTTTTCTATAAAACAAAACCTGCAATAAAACCTCTCAGTGTCATTTTATCGTGTTTAATCATTGTTCGTCCTTGAACCAATTAAAGGTTGCATAATAAAAAGATAATAAATTGATTTGACTGCAATTGCAAGCGACGAACACTGCGATCTGTGGTTGTGACGTCATATATTTTTATTTCTCGTGAAACAGCGCGTTCACTTTCACCGAAACTAACGTTACAGTTATAATTCAGTGAACGTTGCAGCCTTCGACTGGTAATCGAAATTTATATATTTTCAGACGACAGACGAGCATGTATTTTAAATAAATAAATAAAATAAAATTTATTAGCAACTTCAAATATAACATTACAATATTGCTCTGCCTTCTGAACTAGGTAAATACCTGTATCTCAGAAGGCAGTGCCTTCCCTTACAAATTCCATATATTACATTATATTTGGCAAGTTAACAAAATAAATTTTAGTGACTAATGATGAAAGAATACAAATTAAAAGATTAAAAAATAAAAGTATAATTGTATAATTTTAGTTACGCTCTTCAATATTATTAAGCTTTTGTTGTTTATTTAATACTAGCTTTCCGCCCGCGGCTTCGCCCGCTCAGTCAAAGAAAAACCCGCATAGTTCCCGTTCCCGTGGGATTTCCGTGATAAAACCTATCCTATGTCCCGGGGTAAAAAGTAGCCTATGTCCTTTGTCGGGTATCAAAATATCTCTATACCAAATTTCATGCAAATTGGTTCAGTAGTTAAGGCGTGATTGAGTAACAGACAGACAGACAGAGTTACTTTCGCATTTATAATATTAGTATGGATTTGGTTAGTAATGAATCCTAATAATCTAACTTAATTATGATAGGCAAGAAATCAGAACAATTTAAAGTAGCCTAATGGAGCAATATAAACTAGAGAATTATATAAAAATCTTTAAAATCAACAAACTGAGCAAACAATTGCATACAATGCATCTCACTAGGTGGGTCGCAGTAAACATACCATCACTTTACGAGGTATTTCCTCAACTTTTACTATGTAGTGGTCATGTAACGATCATTAACTGTGACCCACTCCGGTTACATTTGACAACTATTGTCGCCTCGTTTAGTTCGACCCACTTATGCCAATACAGACATACAGTAGTCGCAATCGGAAATTGTGATTTATGCTATTTTGAGTGGCATTCATTAATACGAAAATTATGTTCTAGAATAAAATAACAGTAGCTGATAAATATCAACTTATGCTTTACGATTTATGATTTAATTATCCCCTTATGAGTGTCCATGGGAAGTACATTTCGACGGAGTTAATTTTCATCGAACTATACATCGATTGAAGAGATAGAATTGTCGGATATGTTTACAAACTATTACTGTTATTAATAATAACTTATATGCATCAATAATAGTTTAAATTAACACATCCTGCTATCAATTACTTATCATCTTACAATGTAACTAACGTTTTGTATTCCGAGTACAGGTTTACCACAATAGTATAAAAACATACTATCAATACTGAATCAACCAGTTTATTAGAGCCTATTTTTAAACACATAACACTGGTTATGCTTCATGTGTTTGCGTGCTGTTTGCACTAACGGCATCAGCCACTACAAGTTGTAAATCGAGATAAATATCGCGCCAGATCTCTGCTCTATAATAGTAATAACTTAGACAAATAATACGTTATACCGTTGCTAGATAATTGCCTTGTTATGAGAATTACTTCATGAAATTGAATTATAATAAATATTGTCTTTAAAGGGGACGCGCTAGAGTAAAAAAAGTTTAGTTATAAAAGAAAGTTTATTACTATTTTAAAGCTAAGTGTACCTTTCTGCGGTTTTTCATCAATAGGTACATTATTGATGGTAAAAAACGCGCGTTTACTAGTGAAAATACTAATTAATTACAATTATCGAGCGTCTCGTGACTAGTCCAACTATAAATAGAATTATTGGTTTAGAATAAGTTTACGACGTGAAAACACCTACTTGCTACTCTATTCTAACAAAATTAAAACAAAATTTTGAATTATGCGTAGGCTACACTACGCACAATTCAAAATTTTGTCATCAATCAATTTCATTGGTGTTATGTTGATGATGAAACAATTTTCTTTTTAATATATTATTTACTAGTACCAAACAAAACAATATGCCTTTTTTATATAGTTGGGAAATCTTTATAGCTTTGGGCGGAACTGCGGGAACGGTAACGACTCTACCGCGTGAAAACAATATGCCTCATATCTCTATAGTATAGCCTTTATTTATATATTTGTAGGATAAGATTGAAAACAAAAAGTATTTACACATCATTTTCACATAAACGTGTTTTAACTGTTAGAGTGCTTAAATACCTGTTTTATTTACGTTTTTATCGGTACGTGTGAATACAATGCAATATACCATGTGATTGTTATTGCTAGTCTATTTAAAAGATAGAGGAATAAACACTTCATTTTTATATTAATATGAATAGAAAATTGATTATTATTAATAGTAAATTCGATACTTTCTATAAATTAAAACTTTTTAAATTTACAAATCTGTTTACTATTTTGTGCACGGTTGAGATGAAATTCTTAACGCGAAAATTGCCAGCACAAAGACATTTGTCATTGAATTTACTGATGCATTCATCCTGAATCAGAAGTAGACAGCGTAATACGAGTTAAAGATAATCATCAATTTACTGCTGATTAATATTGGAAGTCTAATTTGGAAGTCTAATTGTATCTTCATAAGGCAGTACGGTATACATAATTGAACATTAACTTTTTAAATATTATAAATACTTATTATTGGGAGGCATAAAAATAGAGAAAATATTGAGAGTTTCTGAATTATCGTTTTATCTGAATATGTGACTGATTTATAGGGTTATAATTAAACCATTACTTCATAAGATATTAACACGATATTTATTACTTATAAATATAAATATTTACGTTACATATATCCGTTCCGCTGACCGATTGAACTTTATCTCGGATCTGGCGCCAATTACTGGCCAATAAATGTTGTTTTGAATTAGTTTAGCAACATCTATCAATTAACCAACGGAACGTGACTTTCATTACATTTTCTATGATTATCAGCTACACGTTCTAACAAAACGTTCTCTTATATACATGTCGTTATAAAGTTGAAAACGAAACGAATTTATATATTATGACCATGTCTGAATATACATGTGTAGCTGTAGATGCAGTGGGAGTATGAAATATTGAACTAAAATCAAAGTCAAAATATTGGATAGTTATGCAACAAGTAGAGTAAATCCGTATACGTGCATGCATATAGCTTATAATATATTTGTCAATTCTATAAAAAAAAAAACTCCACTATAAAGTCATCTCTATCTCAAGTTCATGTCCTTGATCTCCAGCTATCTAAAGTACTATAAATACACTGTTATTAATTAGACCAGAAAAGTACCCCACTAATGTACTCAGTAAATACATACATTACTATAACAGTGGTACAGATCGTCATGTGTTGTGATAGCAGTAATCGTGCATGCTCTACATGCTTGCCTTTAATGTTTCTTCATTTGTTTAACGTAGACAGAACATTAATTTTCATGAAAAAAAATATCAGAATTTCGCGTACACTCCTACTTTATAATACATCTATGTATTATCGAAGCTTGAAAGAAATAATAAGCAATTCAAACGAGGACATACAAACAATTCAATACAACAGAGAATACTCCAAACAAACAATCAGCAACACATCAAGATAACAATGTTTACATATTGTGCACGCAAAAAAAGCCTTAACACACTTCTATTGACTTCAAGATTGCATTGAGATTTGCATCATGCAATTATATGCGTTATTATAGACGTGTAATCGGAAACCTTCGTTTAAATGATGTGGTATCGTTGTATCAACATGTTCTCTGATTGCGTGGAACAATAGCCGACATTCAATTGATGTTAAAAACTATAAAAGCTGCTAATTGTTTTCAAAATAATTACATTTAACAAAAGATTGTTTTACCGTTAAATTAAGTCTTTTGGGTTTTATCTTACTTTAAAATTATATCCAACTAGCTTTCCACCCGCGGCTTCGCCCGCATAGTTGCCGTTCCCGTGGGATTTCCGGGATAAAACCTATCCTATGTCCCGGGGTAAAAAGTAGCCTATGTCCTTTCTCGGGTATCAAAATATCTCTATACCAAATTTCATGCAAATTGGTTCAGTAGTTAAGGCGTGATTGAGTAACAGACAGACAGACAGAGTTACTTTCGCATTTATAATATTAACGCCGTTAGTACACCGACGCATTCGCGCGCGGCAGCGAAACAACGAAAAATCTGTCAGTAGTATGGCAGGTTTTCGCATATGATATGTCTCACTCTAGCACATAGATGGATGAAATAGTTGCGTCCTTGTCAGTATTGTTTCGCAAGGAACTGCGAAATGGCCATTACACAGACGCATTGCGAAAAAGTTGCGAAAACATTGCTGTTTACTAAGGTTCCGCAGATATTTCGCTACGCAGTAGTTTCGCGGAGATTCGCTGCCGCACGCGAATGCGTCGGTGTACTAACGGCGTAAGTATCCAATATACTTGTTTCTGTCATTAATAATCTAACGACACTTAATTCTTTTTTAATCTGCATTTTAACAAAACTTGTTGGATGACCACTTGGTAATAGTTATTATACTACTTATATGGATTTAAATTAGTTTCTTTTTTTATATTTACTCATTATTTTTAATTTTAAAGGATGTAGAATACACATGAAGATAATGCGTAAATTAAAACTTACAAAAAAGCAATTTCCGACGGAGATATTCAAGGACATTTTAACCTCGGAGTGAACATACTTACTATAATTATTACATATGTGAATATTTTTTAAAGAAAATTACCATATTTTTCCTCTATAATATTCAAAGTCCTCTTCGTATAGCATAATTACTTGAATACATATTCATAATATATCTACTTTCCTTTTTTTAAACAAATCAATTTATAGTCAATTTAGAAAACAGACAAACATGCATTCTTCTCGAATTAGAAGACTAGAAAGTTTTAGTAGTGCAGTGCCTGGAGCATACAAAACCGTAAAAGCTCGGATTAGAGTTATAGTGAATGAATTAATACGATCGATGTGGGATATTGTTTCTTAAACTATAAATTGCAATGTTTACCCAAAAATTTTTTGTGCACTCCATTGTTTCGTTGTTTAAAAAAATGTTATGAAAAATTAATGTTTGACTATATATTTTCACTTTAAACAGTATTTCTTTTTTTTTATTCGAGTAGACATATTATAGGAATATTTTTCAAAGATACCTGTGCATAAAAATAGCAGTAGGGATCTCGAACAGATAGAAAAACGTGGAGGGGAGAGCGGAGCCACAACTGCTATGTACAATGGAATTTCTCGGCCGGTTTAATTATAAATTAAATGTACTCTATTGAGTACATTTAAAAAAATAAGGTAATTTATTACGACTAATGAAAAGAAAAAAAATTATTAGTACCAAATCTGTTTATTTAAATATATTACAATTACCTACATTGTTGCCTACATCAAATATTTAGTTGAAATGATAATATCATCGTGAAAGCGTTCTATTAGTCGTTTTAATAGTTTTTTCTACCGGGATATGCTCTGTAGTGATGACGTTTTTCAACTTTTGCATGGTAAATTGGCAATCATCATTCTCTTCTATGTAGGTACTTGTATATTTGCTCCATTGCTGCATCTACTTAGATTAATTTTCTTTTCAACATTACTGAGGTGAATTGAATTTTTCAGCAAATTATAATAATCCGAATGATATTTTGCTGCAAGTGTCTCTAAGTCGGTTATACCAGAAATCCTTTTCTGGATATCTCGATAATAATCGGTTTTCTGGACGGCTATAAAATTCGTGATGGATTCATTCAAAGTTGAAGTGTTGATGTATGAAATCTGACTACGCCGGCATTTTTTTGTATGGAGATACTACAAAGACCTCGTCTACTCGAGAGAATGCCGCAATTTGGACGAATTAACCCGGAAATTGAGAGTAGCAGAAGAAACCATTAAAATAATAAAAGGGTATTCAGACGTTTAAAAGACAACTTTTTCCGGTGATGTTGCACTTGCAGTGAGCAACAGGGGGGGTCATTTTGAAAATTTATAGTAATTAAACACCTTGTAATTGGTTTTATTTTGTTTGCATTAAAATTTTGCACTTACCACTTTTAGATTTCAATTTTTCGATTGAAGCCTTATGAATAATAAAATGAAATTTTCAGGGTAGCTACCTCATAGATAGAGTAAGTTTTTAAAAAGCCAAACGGATATTTTTTATGTGATTTTATTTTTTACGGGCCCTTAAGTTATGAACATACTGGGTAATTTTATCTTTCTTGGCATTAAATTCTTTTTTTTATTCCATTCGAAGATCTAACGATAGTAAATGTTACTATACTAAATTGGCCTATCTTTCAGCTTAGCACACAAAAAAAATCAAGCATTTACCGCCATAATTCACGTCACCATAAATCAAAATCTCTTCGTACTCGGCGATAGGTGAAAATTTGAAAAAAACGTTATAACTCCGAAAATTCGAAAAATCGCACAATATACATGGGGGTGATTCGGATAGCCCTTTATGTCCTCTACCTCCCAGCTTCAGTATATCACTACTTCTTGGGACACCCTCTATGGTCAAACATGAATTTTTCACAATAATTTGTTTAAACAATGAAACAATGGAGTGCACAAAAAAAAATTGGGTAAACATTGCAATTTATAGTTTAAAAAACAATATCCCACATCGATCATATTAATTCATCCATACTAATATTATAAATGCGAAAGTAACTCTGTCTGTCTGTCTGTTACTCAATCACGCCTTAACTACTGAACCAATTTGCATGAAATTTGGTATAGAGATATTTTGATACCCGAGAAAGGACATAGGATAGGTTTTATCCCGGAAATCCCACGGGAACGGGAACTATGCGGGTTTTTCTTTGACTGCGCGGGCGATGCCGCGGGTGGAAAGCTAGTTCACTATAACTCTAATCCGAGGTGAAAACCCCCAGGCGCTCTATTATAGTGCTTTTTGCACATTTTTATCAACCGGATTTCATTTTTCAAAACATTTCAAACATTTTTCAATTATTAAAGTAACTATTACAATTCATATATTACATTATTAGATGAATGAGACTTTTGATACTTATATAGCATCCTAGCACAATCCTAGTCTACAAAAATACGACAACCAAACCTAATAATTAAAAATTCTAGCATTTACATTCAATTCTAAATATTTTTACCGTATTTCAATCCCCATTTAATTTAATATACCTCAAGAAAAATATATGACTATCAAACTACATGACTCATACTTGATCCCCAAATAACAATCCATTTAAAACAGCTGATTCAAAGTTTAATTAAAATTCAAGATGAATCCTCAGCAGAGGTTACGGTCATTGCTTCAAGAGCAAACAATTGCTTTAATACAAAGGTTTTTTTTACAAACATACGCGTTTTCGCAAAAACAATGAACTTTAACCTGGGGTTTGTCTTAACGTTTATAAAAAGCTTCTGAATTTATAATGTATGTCTTGCTTAATATGAATAAATCTGATAACAAAAAATACATGTATGTATCATAATTTATTCCTGTATTTTTAATATGAGATGTAATGATAACTAAGCTTCATTCAGATATTTTATACATATTATGTATTTTTCAATTATTATACACCTCATTTTAGATGCTCCCTTTCGCAACTTAAAGGCAAGATTACATAGTCTATAAAGCGAATATAATGTAATACAAAAGCTAAAATCCCTTTATTCTTACATTCATGGTCACCTTTATCATAAACCTTCAATGAAGTTCTTAGACATCTTTCAACATTATCTAATAAATGGTATCATAACAAAACGCAGCTTTATACCAGGCAGTCTAAAGGCAGACAGTTAGTAGTCCAGCAGTTCCACTAATTGATACAACCTTCAAACGACACTGTCTTCAATCTGTTGCAAATTAAATCTAACATCGCATTAGAGCCGAGATGATAATTAAATACTGTTTTACAAGAAACGGAATACTAAAGTGTAAGAGCTTGAGACAAATAAACTTTGATTTGACGGGAAGGTGTGCACTATGCATATCTTTAAGGTCTTATATTTATCAGGGCTTTATTTTTATTTCAATTTAAAACTTCAATGACATTTTTCGTTTATATGTAGAAATATTTAGAAATAACTACTGTTAAGAATGTTACTTTTGTTTTTAAATTAATTCATATGGCTTTTGATTATTAACTTCTTTTAGGCGTTTGTCTGGCCTTTCTACAAAACATAAAAAACTACAAGTTAATTAATAACTGATATAAATAAGCACTGCGTTTAACAACTTTTCTTAGATATTAGCAGAGATTTAGATAAGCGCATATATTTTTCTACTGATGAGACATTTGAATGAAGCAGTGTGAAACTTTCACACGTCCACTTTCTTGGACATTAAACAAGTGAGCTTTACTAATCCCACTTCACCCACTCAAAGCTGAACTTATTCAGTAACACTTGTTAACTTTGTATTACATATTACTCTTGTTAGTCTGGTTGTTTTTGAATTTCCAGTTAAAATTTAAGTTTCCCTTTAAAAGGCTTAAAAAATTATTATGGAACAGTATGGTACAGGTTATATAAAATGGACCATACCAAATTATTTAGATTTTCCCTTTACACATTAAATTCTCGTATGTGTTTGGTTGTACCAAACTACTCTGAAACAGATTGATCGATATGCTTGATTTAATAATATTATATTTAGGCTTGAAAATATGTCATTAACCAATGACTCTATTATACTAGTAGACGCGGCATACGCCAACATCATTGCACTAAAAAACAGCGTAATTAATACATACCTACTTACTAACGCATTATCACCAATACAGTTGTTCTCTCTTTCACTCTCACGCACGAGACATAATACATGTCTCACTCATGTACTTCGTAATAACAACTGCCGATTAAAATATAAAAAGTAACATTTTTCGGTTAGAATAAATCAATTCACAGTACTTACGTATGAAATGAAACTTTTTTATTTTCCCTAACAGTTACAGTATAATTCCTGCAACGTCTAAAAACACACGAAGGCATTTTGTTGGACACTTTTACTACAATACGCGTTAATTAAAAGAACGTCCAGCCACGACGCTGAATGGTGCGTGACTAAGTGAAACTCGGGCACTTAGCTGAGTTTTTTCTTGCCAAAATAGAGAGCGGGTAACGTATCTAGCTTTTTTATATATCATAGTCATTAACAGCTTTTCTCTCTCCATGTTATAAGACTTTCCTGACGAAACAACGCTTGCCGAGTCAGCTAGTAATATCATTAAGATTGTAATTACAAAATCATATTAAGGTTACAATAAAAGCTATGCCAATTTCTCTTCATTATTCAATTACATAACACAATACAAGAAACACCACCAGCTCATGGTCTAGCGTAATGGGTGTCGGGGCCCATTATCGCGAGACGGCCAGCTGGGTCAGCCTGTCATTATCAGCCACCTGCAGAGCTGCGATTGCCACCATTACTCAGGGCTCACACCAACTTTATATGAATCTATTCGATTTACTTAATATGAATCTATTCGATTTATTGCTCTGGATAAATGAAGGCGCTATCACAGAATGAATACGAAAGTCGATCGATCGAATCGTTATGTATATCAACTTTTTTTTTCCGCTGTGTGTACGATTAATTAATTAGTTTAGATTTCTACTTGGAGGATTATTCAAATATGTAAATGTTTTATTTGTAAAAGATATATAAGATTGATTCACATTAGTGGAAGAATTGTTTAATTATCACTTTCTTTATATGTGGAGAAAAGAAAGCAACCAATATATTAAAATATTTGCTAGATGAATACTTAATGAGAGATCTGTATACAGCATTTCTACATAATAACCAAATAATACATGTTCCTAAAACTTATATATTTACAAAAAAGCGTGTTAAAAAGAAATGTCATGTGCGAACCCTGAACAAACAGCACACACTCACATCATCTCGTAAATTACACAAACAATTTGTCCACACCGAGACGCGAGAGCTCGCAAATTGTAGCTGTTTCTAACAAATGCCTTATTGGTGTTAGAAAACGATTGCCCCGTTCATATATCGTGAAGAAATTCGATTTTCACGTTCCTTATAGATAAAACTAGTTTATGAGTGCAGTTAAATTATATTATTGCAATTGAAACGTACGTTTGATGGATTAATTTTGATAAGCATCGGCGAAAGATACTTATGATATAGTTACGTGACTCGGTTTGCGTTCAATTAATTTAAAATTAATTCACACGATTTGTATGTTAAATTTGTAACTCAGTTGAGAGGATTTGATTTATGTAGAGACATTATTTTAAACATGAAAACATAATTTGCTACTGTTTGGCACTATTCTACCTACGTGTTACCAGACTTTTAAAAATAATAGTTATGAATTTTAAATCGTGCAAACTAAAGACTTTATTAAAGTTAAGTATGCATATTATAGTAGTTAGGAGCGTACGTGAGATGCTGGGTGTCATTATAAAAGTGAAACACTGTCCAGATAATGAAGCCAAATTATCATAAGAGAGCAGCAATACATTACGCAGAACTTTCGATTGCGTAATTATTTAAACGATTATGACATTATGATAATTGCTTTCTTAAAAACAAGAAATAAGTAAGCAGCACCATCGTTAAACGTTACAATATAATATGTTGACCATCGTTTTAATACATAATTTAAACACAAATTTTGCTATTGTAGAAACAGACTAATATATATTTAAATAAAATATTCTTATAAATATGCTATCATATATTTATATAAAAAAACGAAAGTTTTGTTACACAATCACGTTAGAAATGCTAATCGGATCCGGATAATATTTGGTGCATATCAAATAACATAACACAGAATAAAATATAGTACAAGCTACGCTTTGCAAGCTTTGAAGTTTTCACTTCACTATTTATCAGGAAGTTCGCTCACGGATAAAAATTGCAGTGTACTTCATTTCAAAGTTTCTTTAACCGGGAGCGACAAACCAGCCATGTCACACAAACAAACATTTATTTATTCAATTAGACTTCTTCTAGACGCATTGTTGAATCGTATAACATTTTTTTAATATTTACCACCGATTCGGTAAGCAGTATATATGGAGAAGGACCGGCAAGAAACTCCATAGTTGCATGTCTTCATTCAAACGAGCCCATGAATGATATCATTAAGAAAACATCCAAAGAAAGGATATGACACAAGCGGGGAAAGCTCTACGTGATGGGCATGTTCCATGCGGTGTGGAGAGATCACAATTTATGTACGAAAGCAATGCAGGGTACGTGACCGAGCGAATTGAACGCTTTGATCGTACACCGGTACGGGAAACGAAATTAACTATTAAATAATCTAGGGAAAGTTATTTCGTATGCAACCGTATCAGAGATGATAGGAATTGTTTACAAACTCGGAATCTCAGTGAAACGCCGCTGAAGGTAATTGCTAGCAATTATAAGACATGTTCTGTACGTTCTTTTAGAGATATTGTGAACGTTTTGTTAGAAATAGAGATAAACTCTCTATCTATCTTTAATAGATGAAATGTGTATCATTTAACATGTGTAGAATATTCTAAATTTTTTTATGCTCCGTAAATATCATCAAAGTACTGCAATATTTGCTATTTTCAGCTGAACTTCATTCGAGAAAGTTGAAAAAGTATTATAAGCACATTAATTGTTCACTTAAACGTAAACGCTTGCCTGATTTTAAGACAAATTGGGAAATTAATTTTAAGTATAATGTGTGGTATAATGGTCGGCCATTAGCATTATGTATCGCGTATACTGAATTTGACGTCTCAATATTACAAATATGGAGAGATGTTCGCAGTAATTTATGTATTAAACTACGTAACGGTGTTAGTCAATCGAATAACAATGAAAGAAAGTTAAACCAGAAAGTGACTGGCATTATATTTGCACTACAACACGTTGAGGGATGGATCAGCATATAATAACAATCCGTTTTCGAAATAGAAATCCGTAAGGTTGATTTCTCAATCGATGGCGTACTTTTGAAAACGTAGTACTAATTGCCGAAAATCGTATACGTCATACAAGGCGAGAGACGCGCCGGAAAACACAGTGAAAGTGAGTTTAATATTTTGCCGTTTGTGTTATCTAAACAATAGTAAAATTCCAGCGTGCCGTAATAACTTGTAATCCGCATTCGATCGCGAATGAAAGTTGATTTGACGAATGGTTTTTATGTAGAATACGTAACATATACCGCCAAGTTGGGTAGGAGCATGTTGACATGTGTTATGAAAGATACTTTACACCGGATTCCTCGTGTATCTTAAAAGGAACTTAAAGCGTTTACTTCCATTACGTAATTGAAGACTTTCGTGCTAATTAAAATTTTCAAGACAGAAAGAATGCCGATAGGAAGTTACATAAGCGCTGTGCCGGTTTGGGTTCGTATCGATTGTGAGTCAATTGCCTCTTGACAGATGAATTTTAGATGCAAATTTATGGATTTTGATTAGTGTGTCTCGTGTTAAGCCTGTTATCTAATAGTTAACCATCGATTTATAAATGTAACGAAAGGTTAGGTGTTGAAATTTGTTTTTATTTGAGCGTTAATTTTGTCACGTAACGTTGGGAATTCAGGTATTTATGCCAATTGATGTCGATGTATATAATGTATACGTGAAAGCACTGTTACTTGTTTTATGCCCGTTGACCGATTCCTATCACGTCTATGTATTGTCTACTTTTGAATGGCAAATGCTAATTAGGCAGGTATATCTTAGAAAATTTATCAAATGCTTGCATAATAACTAGCTAGAATGTTCATCGCTACCTGTTGTTAGTATTGTTATGGATATACTTCTAGAAATTAACATGGTAATAAACTATACGTAATCAAAATTGTAAGATTACGTTGTTGAGGAAACTGTTATAACAAAGCAGAAGTTTGTCTCATACTACAGTTTAGATTATTACTAAATGGATGTGATAAATCTATCTTGCGGCGTGTCAGAAGTACAAGCTTGTTTTGACAGGCGAACTAAGCAGTCACCTGTAATTTGTTGTTATCGATATGTCAACAGTGTCGCGTACCTGTTCTTCCACTTTGGGAGCGTCAGCGCTGGCGTGGGTACCGCTAACGACCTCGTTTCGCTCCCCGCACCGCGCCGGCCGCACGGGACAAACATTGCTGGCGGCCACACCACTCCCAAATTGTCCAGGTTCACTCAATACTTTACAGTCCACTTCATCCACGGTCCCCAGAGGACTCAAGTCTCGAATAGTATCATAAGCCACGTCGCTGTCGTGTACGGCGTCATTTGATACGTGACCGGAGTCGTCACTGCAATCTGAATGCGTATCTGATATTTTTTCGTCGATTGGTTTTTGCAGAGGCAGTTTCCCATATTGAGAACATAATTTTGTATCATTACAGGATTCGACGCATCTTATCTGACGACCGACGAGTGTGCTCAAGTGGTTGTGGAATGTAGTGTTAGCTACACACAAAACCTTGTGTACTGGCGGGATTACTTTACAGTTTATAAATTGCGCAGGTTCAATTTTCGATTCTGTTGCCGTTTTAAATTCCAACCTTTGTACGATGTTCTTTACGGGCGACAGTGGTAAATCGATTTCGGATTCATTTTCATTTCGCCTACAATCCGTCGTAATTACGAGGTCTCTTTTGTTGTTCAATTTTTTTTGTTGTAGCTTAGCACGTATTGCGTTGATTTCTTCCGAATAATCTCTAACTGACGATTTTGGAGATGACAGCTGTTTTTTATCAAGGGTATCTTTTTTTGTTTTGTCATTCGGTCGCTTCACGTCGGCCTTTAAATTGAGTTGAGACTTTTGCTTTGTTTGTTTGATTAGATCTGGTTTTTCTGTGGTTTTTCTTAAGACACTCGATTTATTTTTCTGAGCACACTCTCTGGCCTGGTCTAAGTTGTTTAGATCAACCGGAGTGGGAGAAAACAGCGCTCTAGTGCTACTGAATTTGTTTTGAGACATTTGACTCCTAATCACCGGGATCTTACTGGGAGAGCCCGCGATAGAAGTTGATGACTTTGTCCTTTCTAATACAGGTGATACTTCCGATTCATTACCAAGTTCCCACACGCTTTTCGCTTTTTGCATTCGTGATTTTGGACTGCTTTCTATATTGTTAGTGGTAGTGGTCTTTGTTTTTATTTTCTTTATTTCGGGACTCTTTTTCTCCATTTTCTTAGGGACTGGTTTGGTTTTCGAAACGACCGGAACAGGTGTTGACGGAGGGTTCGAAAAAGTCTTTTTAAGAATTCTTGTTTTAACGTCGAGTTTTTTTAGGTCTTCAGTTTTTATGCAGTTTGGACGAGTTGGCGTTTTTGACGATATTTTATACGTAGCGTACTTATCTGAGCTGATTTTGTCATTCGGTGGAAGTGACAAAGGTTTCAATGGACTGGTGAGTTCCTTTCCCTTCATATCGTCTAGATTCCACAAACTAGTAGTTTTATCAATTGAATTATTTCGAGATAAATTACGCGTTTTCCTGTCTTCGGGGTCTGAGTTCGATTTCTTTAATATACAACGAGATTCAATTATGCTACAAGTTTTAGATTTCTGTAGCTTGGGCACAATGAAATTTGAATTAGCGGCTAAATTTAATTCAGGTGTTAAAGATGTACTAGTTGAAAACTCTGATAATATTTTATCGAATGATTCTAATGCTTTATTAAGCTTTGATTCCGAATTTTTATCAGTTTCAGCTTTAATATCGTTTTCACGCTTCTTACCAACGATTGTTACGTTTTCATAAACCGAAGAATAACCTTTACTCTCTTCTAGCAATGTGCTTTTTAAGAAGGTACACCTTTCGGAAATATTCACATTCTCATAAGTGTGGTGGCGAGTTTTAAGTTCCGTTTTAGAAAACACAGTCTCACTGACATTAGTCTTGGATGAACATTTTTTTATTTTCGCGGTATCACTAGACAGTTTTGCGGGTTCACTAATTCGCTTTTCGAGACAGGCGGCAATCGCGGTCACTTTGCTACCCTTGTGCTCGGGTGAGATTTCGGGACCGACTGAAAAGGTCCTGTAGAATTTTTGAGGTGCCGCATTAGCGGGGGATGCGGAAGGTTGCTTCTCGGCTGGCTTCTGCCCACCGAATATGTTAAATACTTTCACTGCGGGCATGTCGCGGGCCCGGCGCGCGGGCTGTCGCGTTCGCGGAGCGTGGATGCGCGCGCGCGTGACGACGTACGGCGTGCATGTGCGCCGGCGCAACGCGACCTGCCGCGCTGTGATATCAGACGCCGCAAGAAAGTCAATGTCATTCGGAACAAGTGCTTAAATGTTTGTGTATATCGATAACAAAACAATAACTCCACAATTTAGATCCTATCATAACACGTGTTTTAGAATTTGTATTTATTTTTATTTGGATTAGATCTCCATAGTTATTTAACTGTGTTTAAGATTTTACGTAATCGATATGTTAAAACGAGAATTTGGGGTTTATAGATTTTAAAATCGTAACCTATAACCATCAATTGAAACATTAAAAAAGGGGGTTAAATAAACAATGGGCTTTCTAAGAAAATTCAGTTTAATGCCACAGAGTAAAACAATTTGTTAACCGGGTTATGTTATCCTAATGTTGTTTTTAGCAATAGAAATGACAAGCGTGACCTAACTAAAACATTTTTATTAGAATTTAAATTTCTAACGAAAAAAATAACTCATTTTGTTTCCAATGTTATTGCGTAAAAAGCTATATGCATAAACGCGTCTGTCAGCGTCATGAATATTTAGAACATACATTAATTTAAATTTATAGATAAAAATGTAATAAAGATGCTTGAATCATAACACTTAAATAGAATGTATTTAAATTAAACTAAACTTTTGTTTGCTTATAATTAAACATAAACACATACATCATACATAAACAATGCCATGCAAATAGCAGGCAATTCAAATCCATTTTCATTCAATTAGTCACAATATAAATATTTCAGAGACAATTGCTAAAAAAAGGTTCAAAGTACATACGTTTTCCATGATAAATTACATAATTTCACCACTACTACAGAACATGACACTAGTCACAAATAAAATGCTCTTATAAAAATTACCCCACCCATAGAGGGCCACAACGTGTCAACTAATTAACAGAGGCGTGAATGGACCAATTTAATTAGATTAACTGAGAAATCGCTTTAATTCAATTAACATTGTTGTAATTACAATGCCACCTGGAGCAGATGTCCATAATTTGGTGTAATTCTTCAAACGATAATACTAAGTTGCGTTTAAAAAATACATTTGTTGTTATTTTGTCACTTT
>CAJQZM010016886.1:0-29202 GCA_907164665.1 Colias nastes | reverse complement strand
TGAAAAATGAAGGCAAAAACCACACACAATTTATTGCCAACTATAATGCAAAATGTTGTCACAAGCGCGTTAATTTCTAATACTCTGCAAGATGCAACTAGCGGATATTATGGAATTAATAGGTCACACTCATCAGTGTTAATAAGGCCGGCAATAAAGCGCATTTCACCACAATGATGCGCCCGGCCATTAATCAAAACATGACGTGATTGCAACAAGCGCGATTTCGCAACGCGTCGCTTATCAAAAGACCCGTCGTCCAACCGTCACATTACAGTGACAACTTGAGAGTTACACGCATAATGTGCTATTTTAAATTGCGATGTTTTAAGCCAAGGGTCTTCAACGTTTATGAAGCCAAGGGCCAACTATACTTTGATATTTGTTCGGTGGGCCGCAATAAAACAAAAACTTTTTATTACTAGCTGCGCTCCGCGGTTTCATCTGCTTTTTTCAGTTCCAGTAAGAATGTTGAAATAAAAACTAACAATAATATTTAAAGTTATTTATTATTTAATTTTACAGTACTAAAAGTAATTGAAATTGAAATCAATGAGACGATTGACATTGTTTATTCTTAACTAGCTTATCAATATCAGTCCCTATGGTGGTCGTTGAAATCCTCAAACTGTTTTCTAGGTGAATATCGGTGATTCTACTCCTTGTCTTCGACTTAACGTTTTTCATCCGAGAAAATAACTGCTCGCACAGGTATGTGGTACCAAACAGAGATGTCATTTTCAGTGCATGGTCTCTTATCTTAGGAAAATGTGTAGTAGTGATGTATTTTGAATAGAACTCGAACAATCCTAAGTTGAATTTGTCTTTCAAAGAAGAGTTGCATTGTAATTCTATCAACTCCATCTGAACATCATCAGGGACATCTTCGACAGAAACATTGAATGGGCGAGCAAACAAATTCAAGCTTTTTTCATGTTTTCGGAAATCGGTAAAACGCGACTCGAATTGTGTTTTCAGATCCAGCAGCGCGGTAATATATTTGTCCATGTTGAGAATTCGACATGACGATAAATGTGGAAAATGCGTGGTCATATTATTTTTTAACTGATTGATCCACAACTCCAACTTCACTTCAAACGCTTTTAAAGCGTCAAATAGTTCATGAACCATATTATCTTTTCCTTGCAATTTCTTATTTAAATCATTGAGATGAGCTGTTATATCAACAAGAAATCCAAAATCACTTAGCCATGCTTCATCACTGTGGAATAGCTTTATCCTTATTAAGCATAAATGCTGCAATTTCTTTTCGCAAATCGAACACCCTTTTTTAAATTTTTCCCCTGCTAAGCCAACGAACATCACAGAAATAGGTAATGTCACCATATTCGGCGTCTTGTTCTTTTAAAAACTCCTGAAATTGCCTGTGGTTAAGGCCGTGTACGCGGTCCGTGCGCTGTTTGGCTCAAATATGTGATTTTTCAAACCAGATTGTCCATCAACCACTTATCTTACAAACATATGAATTACTAATAATTTTAGGAAATTTTATTATCTATGTAGTTAGTTAAGAGTTTTTTTCAATTAATATAGTATTTGTGAATACCATCAAGATAACTGAGCCGATGATTACTTGATTTCACTTTTAGTGTCAATTTCGAAGCTAAAAATATCTGAAATTGCTGACAGATCTAACACACAATTTTTTTTAACTAACTGCAAAAATCCTTATTAAAATAGTTAGTTAAAAGATTTTTTTATTTTGGACTCCTAACTTACGAAATTAAAATCCGAACAATGTGAATTTTTTTAGAAATTATAGTCGACAAAATGATTATTTTCACCAAGATATTTGACTTAATTGAATATAATTTATACATATTGCAATAAAAGAATGTCTTACTTATAAGATAAAATTTAAAAAATCAACTAAGGTACCTCTTTTATTTTTCTACAATTTTTTTTAAAGTACTATAAAACACTGCGCGCGACCCGATTCAAATCAGTCGGCAGCGAGCCTTTCCAGAGAGAGGACATGTTGCTCGGCGCTCTCCTGTGGACCTATGCTGTTCATAGTAAAAGGATAGCGCAAGCCGCGATCTATCGTAATAGATCGCGGAGATTTTGACTTGCGTTAAATTGAATAAGCCCTCTTAAGACCTCGAGATTTGATGAAGTTAACGGTTTTTACCACAATACTCATAACGTCTTGAATATTAACTGACTTAGCACTTAAATTCTCTTGATGTATGATACAGTGGTACTGTATTAAAGAGACATCGGGATTATTTTTCTTTATTAAAGCAACAAGTCCTTCGTTTTTTCCAACCATAGATGGTGCGCCGTCTGTGCAAATTCCAGCCAAATTTGATAATTTGAGTCCATATCTATCTATGACGGAATTGAACGATTCCAACACATCACATCCTCTTGTACTAACTTTCATAGGAAAAAGAGCAGCCATTTCTTCGGTAACGACAAAATTAACGTCAATGCCGCGAATGAACACTGCCAGTTGAGCGGTGTCAGTTATGTCGGTACTTTCGTCGAGTGCAATGGAGTAATAAACAAATTGCGACACGCGTTCCTTTAATGATCGTTCGATATCATTAGCCAATTCTTCTACCCTCCTTGCGACTGTAACGCCGGAGAGACTTATTTTGGAAAAAAGTTGTTTTTGCGAGGGACATAAAACTTCTGCTGCGGCCTCCATACATTCTTTTATGAATTCACCGTCGGTAAATGGTTTTGACTTCTTAGCAATTTTCTCCGAAATTATGTAGCTAACTCTTACACTTGCTTCACTATCTTCATTTTGTTTGTGAAAAGAATTCTGTTGTTTTTTAAGTTGTTTCTTCAGAGTCTCCACCTTATCAATTCGTAATTGTCCTTGAAGATGTGCAAACTTACTAGAATGTTTTGACTCATAATGACGCTTGATATTGTATTCTTTCACCACAGAAACTGATTCATTACATACGAGGCAAATGGGTTTTTCCCCGACACAGACGAAAAGATATAAATTCGTCCATTTATCTTGAAATAATCTGTGTTCATCAACGACCTTCCGTTTTCTACTTGAACTTGCTGCCATCACAATAATTTGACATTACTAAATCAAGTTACAACTTGTTTAAACGCACTGAACGAGCGAATGAGATAAACGCGTCCGAAGTTCTGTGAGATGCAAACCTGACTGACATTGCTTGCCAGCCGCGCGCGCCACAGGCCACTGCGTTTCGGCGACTCCCTCCACCCGCACACCGCACCGTGCGCCCCTACCTGCCAAGCGCGAGCGCGGAAATCAGTTTTGGACTACGCGCGTTTTATTTAACCTATCTGATGCATGAAATAAATAAACCAATTTCTATACATATGAACCTCATTTTGAGTAAACTAATGCCGGGCCGCCAAGGATGCTGCCGCGGGCCGCATGCGGCCCGCGGGCCGCACGTTGAAGACCCTTATTTTAAGCGGTTCCTTATTGCATAGTAACACAGTTGACAGATATATACGTACAATAGTAATGTCTTTACGGTACAAAAAGTACTAGAGTAATTCATGCCCACAAAAAGTTACCCATCCATAGCATTGTGTTGTAACTTTTGCACCTTTCGATCTCAGTGTTATAAAAATAGCTTTAATTTTTATAAATAGAGTGTAATTATGCCCATGACCGCGTTCGCAATGTATTAATGAGAATACATACTCGTATAATTCATAATATGCTTTATAAAATTTCTAAATTAGAGAAATTTATACGTAAAACCAGGGTCTCACAAAGTCCAATTTAATAATTTAATATTTTCTTAAGTAATAATAGTAAAAATAAAAACAAAAATGTAATTTTGCTAAAAATTTGCTAATTTAATTTCTTTAGGTTCTCACGAGTTCTATTTTAGGAAAGTCCGAAAGAGCACGTTATACATATAATTAAAACTGCGATGTCTACTTCAATATTAATTTCTGTTTGAATTCAACTCGTTTTGATTTCACTAAAATGCGCTGTCGCTGAAATATTTCTTTTAAAAGTATGTTATAAATTAAAATATCTTTATGCGTTGGTTGCTCGTTAAAACTGCTATTCAATTTGACCTAAATTATTGTAGTTTGTTTTATGTAGAAAAACCGTGTGTAAATTTAAAATGGTTAGTTATTACGTTATGTCCTTAAATTTTATTATATGAAATTTAATTAAGTTTATTTTTCAATGGTTTTATTTTTTCCGTATACGTAAATACGTAATATGAAGAATAATGAAATGGAATGCTTTATATAACTTTGTTTCAAATTAATTCTTAAAATAGATGCTATCGTATTCAATTTGCAAAAAGCATGGTAATTTATTTGCTATCTATAAAAAAGAAGGGGTTGTATTCAATTCACAATTACATTTATTTACATATCGTAAAAAGTAGCTTAGATAAGAATAAGATTCGCTCTATTTCATTATGTGTGCAGATGGTAACCACGATGTTTTATGAGCGTAGTAAATTGGATCGCTTTAGATATAAAGCGCAATACACATTGAGCCCGCCGGGCCGCCGACATATGTCGGCAACTTTTTGTCGGCGGTCTAGTTGGCGGCTTCACTTATTACAAGCCGGAAAATTTGGTCGGCGGCATGTCGGCGGCTTGAGATGAGAAATTTATTTGGCAGTCAGTCATTGCCGGCAACTGAGCGCAGGCGTACCCAAGCCGCCAACATGACGGCGGGTAACACGCGCGGGCGCATGTTGCCGACATGATTCTTTTCATACAGGCCGCCGGGTTGTGTCGCCGGGCTTTGTCGGCGGCCCGGCGGGCTCAGTGTGTATTGCGCTTTAGGACAGAATGTGTATTCGAGTATTTTGAGTGTAAAGATAGAAGGGAGGCGACGCGACCCTTTGCTTTTCTTGGCGCGAGGGGTGCGTCAGCGAGCACGTCTCCAAAATTCCATTCATTAATCACTGTCGAGAACCCTAAAAATTTCCAAAGTATCAGCGGAATCAATTTAATGTTCGCTCCCTAACTGGCAAAGTTTTCTCAAAGCGCGGTAATTAAAGGAGATATCAATTTCGCTTTAAAAATCGGCGACTGCAAGAGCTCTTTATTGTTTGCACTTCACTTGAGCACGCCATTGTCTTTCCCTTTTTTGTCATTTGTATTCGAACTATTAGAAATCGTAATCATCCCCTACTCTTATATATGAAGTAACGGTTACACAAATACAATTATTATTTTCGTGTCATGCATAGGGTGGCACCCTTGTCAATAAGTTTTTACTTATTTATGAGAATGTTTATTTTATCTGTATTCTAATATAAATAAAATATTGAAGTATCTCAAAAGGAAAAAATGTTTCATTTCTCTTTGATCAGTGTTCCGACATTTTATTGCAATCGACTGAAATGTTATAATGACAGTAATGGTTCAGTTCAACATTCAAGATCATTAAAATAATGCATCTATAAATACAAGTCTTTAGGACATACCGCTATAAATTTTTAAGAATGAAAGGGTTAAGTTAGAATCACATTGTCAATTTAACCCTGTACCGTTGGTAATTGATTTCGTCACGGCAAACAGTTTTAGTGCGACTGTCGACCGTTTTGTAAATAGCTACTACTTTTCTGTTCAAGAGCACTCGACCGTTCACTGCGTTTGTAGTTTGTACAGAAATTCCAAAGTTATAAATTATTATTAACACAACTCTATGTTATTTTATTTATCGTGTGGCCTTTTAAGTGACAAATTAATAAGATTTCTATCCGAGTTGACCAGGGTAACATGATATTTAACATGTCTCCGTCGTCTCAAATGAGGTTAATATCGCCGTTGCGTTCGATTATACTGATCGTTCTGAATAAATTTACATGTTGATTAGTAGCTCGCTGATCAATGTTCTCACTGAACTATACTAACTAGCAACCATGCTCGAGCACATTAAATTGATACATTTAAAGTATGTCGGTTAGATAATTGTTAGTCGTGTCGAGGTAATTCAATTGTTAATTTTGATTCATGTTGTATTCGCATAAATATATCGCTTGAATACTTAGTCATTGAAGATTGTTTAATCGATTGTGTCCGAGTCGATTCCATAATCATTTAAATTATTTGCATTATTAACTTGCGTGTGTCGGTGGAATATTTGCGCAAGCCAACGCAAACCTAAGTGATAAATTCGAATGAATTTTTCGCTTCAACGACTTTATTTATATCCCAGAACGGACGTATCGCGTTACCTGCCTCAGGCGTATCATCATTCATTTTATAAAAACGTTATTGCTACAGCCAAAAGCGGGCGATCTCGCAGCCACGTTGAGAATTAAAAAATTTTAATATCGAGTGTAAGTAATTGATTGATGCAATGAAATAAATCGCTTCTCGGGCAATGTAATGGCCTATTCTCACATTCAGCATTCATTCGTCAACAACATTTAGCAATTGAAAATTAGATTGATAGATAGATATTTAAAAAGGTATTGATTTTCAATGAATTAAATTTATTTACACTTTCACGATCAAATAACTGGGACATATTTTAGAAATAAGCATTTTGGAATGCTGTTAATTCATGTTGGTTAACTAAACACACCTTTTATTTCCATTAAACGTTTAAAATACCGCTATTTTAAGTGTAAGAAGTGTAATTAATATTTATAGTAGAGCCATTTTAATAGGCAACATTTGACAGTTAAACTAAATTCAAAAACGTAACCTAGTAACGACGACATAGAATAGCATGATATTTCGTTTTGTTAGATCTGCACATTTGCTTAACTTTTTTCAATTACGATTACATATTTATAATAATAATGACCGATAGAAGTAATTTTAAGATTTCATTTTACTGATAAACCATTCTAAACATTATGAACAATTTCTGACTTGACGAACTGACGTCGCTACAATTTTGTGTCATTAAACCTTTTTTCTTTTTAAATACCAGAGATGTTACTCTAAAATTCGAAATCTGACATCTAGAATCGAATGCATTGATTACTTGTGAATAAAAATCATCATAAATTAGTAAATTCGATTGACAAATGTTTCAAATCCGTATCGATTAATTCACTTTAATCGATGTTTTTAAGCAGGTTACCTCTCTTCGAAGATAAAATTGATAGACGTCAAATGTTGCCTATTAAATTGGCTCGACTATAAGTGAGCATTGCGTGTCTTAATACGGTCGCAAACGAACAGGGCAACAGAAGGTGCGAGGAAGTATCGGACAGCTGCCAACTCGACTACTGGATAATTATTATTGGCGTAATTAGGATGTGAGACCGGGCAAAGCCCGCGGCGCCAACAGCCTGTTTTAACAAATGCCATTATTATTTCCGCTTCGCATTATACCTCTGCGGTTAGTTAGATACTCGTTTATGTCATGAACAATTGAAGCTATAATAAATTCACTCGTTGCAAATTGATTCAAAATTAATTGCGCTGGCTGTTAGTCGTGTAACTCCTTTCGCGTCGACAACATCGATATTCATCGGCTTTACAGTTACTTATTTAACGGTTTGCAATCGGTCAATTGAATCGGTTTTGCCTTTGCCGCCAGGAAATTATAATTAAACTTAAAGGAGTGACGAGTGACGAGAAATATACATTTCTCGCCCATAAATTGTCGATCGTGTCGAGTTGCGAGTTGGGGTTTGAAAGCATTCGGTCGACCGGTCGGGCGAGCAGTCGGGCGACCGGTCGAGGGTTCTGTGTGCCGGAGCAGTAATCCGCAGCTGGCGTGTACCTGGCCGCCTCTTTGTTCGAGTGGAAAGTTTCGCTCGGATCGGATTTGTCGCAGTAAATGCTCCCCAAATATATAAACACCAATGTTATTACTAGTAAGCGCTTTCAAAAGTTCCAACTTCATCCCGCTGAACAGTTTAATTTGTTTGCTTTGCTTCATAAATGATACCGGTTTCAATGCAGAGATTGTATAAAGATAACGACTTTAAATGTAAATATTTTAGAAATACGTATAATGCGACAAAGTGTGTCAGTTTTAGATATATGTTGATATATCTAAAACTGACACACTTTGTCGCATTATACGTATTTCTAAGGTCTACATAGGTTGGATAAGTGATACGTTTATAATTGTATTTTAAGAAAAAAACTGTAATATAAAATATATAATACCTAATCACAAAGCTGTAAAACAACACTCAGAAATGTACATCTCGGTCATTTGTCACATGAAATGCAAAAACTTCAATGCGCACTGGAATAATTGAAATAAAAAGGAATGCGACAAGCGATTACACAAAATCAACAAATCGAGTTGACCGACTAGTCCGCAGACTAATAAAACCTTCACAAAATGCAATAAGGGGAGCCGGGATCAAAAGCCGATTTTTTGTTACCTTTTTTATAAGCCGCTATTTTGCCCTCCTTTGCGCCCGTGTTGTTTACTAATGGGTTCTGTTGGGTTTGACTTAAGATAATAACTCCAGGTTTTTTCTCCACCATGTGTCGAGTATTTTTTGCCGGCGGAAATGCGAGAATGTTATTTCGTAGGATTAAAATATATTTGTTTATCGTCTGGCTTAATCTGTGTACGGACGGATCGCATCGGTTTTCGTCGGCCCCCGGAGGCACGGGATTACGCCGTTTTTAATTCACTCTCCGTTCCCCGCGTGGGTTTGTTTTGTAAATTTTGTAAATTGCCTCCGTATTTAATTACTGACTCGGAGCATTATCGCCCCTCGAATTTTTCATCGCGCCGCAATATCCATGACCATAATCGTTATCGCCGCTTAATCAATCACCGCTCTCGTTTAATTCCCCAATATCCTGTGGTACAACTAACAATTACATGTGAGGGTCCCGTATCGCCGTTGTCCAGGTCCACAGCAATAACATAAATTGTCACGAGCGGTCGGAAGCGTCCCCCCGCCGCCCGCGCCCCGCGCTCCCCCCGCCCCTCTCCTCGCCAGATTGCTGTCGACTCGACAATCGATATTCAATCTCTTTGACGCTATTTTCTTCCTACTTTTCTTACTTTGTGTTGGCGTTTAAGGTAGATTATTGAGACTGAACAAGCGCCGTTCGGATTGTGATCGACGCGACGTTTTGCGTTCCTTCGCCTTTTAACAGCCAATTTTGTTGCGAAATAAGATTATTCAGAATAAATTTACGAATATGAACAATTTAGGCTTTTCGTTTTCCATTCATTGAACCTAACCGATTACATGTAATTTCAGTGCTTATGCACATTTTGATTTCTTGTTGTGTAAATATTTTTTAAATAATATGTTAATGTGCATGATCCACGGTGAATTTGGTAATTTGGATCGTTAAAAGCTCTTATCAATTTTATTAAATAGAAAATGATATAAGTACGTACCGGCCAACTAGATTGTTATTGGATGTAATTTTGTATTAAAGGTATTACGCTAATCTCGAGTGTATAATTGAAAGCTTTGTGTGAGGCACTGAAGCCGAGTGTTTCGTTATTAGGTGCGCATACGTAATTTGTTTGTTAAAGACGGTGGCAAGCAGTTATACCTACCCGCTGTGAATAATTTAAATTCATCCCCTTGTAAGTCGGGGTGGGCCCCCATATCGATTGTACATTGCGTCTGTTCCCTGTGTGCTGTTCATATTACGGGCACTTTGTTCGCTATGTTCTCCTGGTATCATAGAGCTCACATTCTCGGCTCGTACGGCGCGCCGCAAAACCCGCCTATCAAGTTGACATGTGGTGAATCTAGGGTTAGATCGCTGCAATAATTCTGCTTCTCTAATAACCTAGTACTTTGTGAAGGATGAAATAAACTGTGTTCAAATAATATCTTTTTTATGTGTAGAAATTTTTAGTTATTTTTATTTGAGAAAATTTATGTTTACAACAGGTAATAACAATATTTAATTAACATTTATAAATTATCATCCATAAACCGATCAAGGGATATATTCAAACATGGACTTAAATAGCATGAAATATCTGAATATAAAAATGGTATGGTCTGATAAATTATTCATAGAATCGCCAACTTGCTTTTGTGATGCAAATTTTATTCTGATTTCAATAATTGCATTCCAAACACGTAATAAATAATAATATACCTATAAAAAGTTTTTATGAGTTCTTTTATCTATGGCGCGGACCGCGGTGCTTCAATAGCAGCCCTAGTTATTAAGTTAGGGATCGAACAGATCTACGAGTATTTTATTTATTTTTTGCCGCGGGCTCGGATAAATGATCATGGTTTCAATTTATTTTGCGTATACGCGTCAATAGAATTTAGGAATTATTGTGATGGGCTAAAAATAAAAACTGTTTGATGTACAAAATACATTGTGGTATTGATAGATATACGAGTGTTTTATAACTATATTCGACTCGCTTTCATGTCGAGTTCGAGGTTTATTTCGAGCTACTATAATTCATAGCGCTAAAATTGATTGTTTACTGATATATTTTGATCTAAGCGCGTCCCACGCAACTGCTCGTCTATTTACGTGATAGTTTCCACGTAACGCCCCGGGGACCGATCTCTCGATAGCAGCCAAGAAATGCCTCCGTTGTCATGTGAATGTGACGTCACTATTAAAGAACTGTCAGCGAATTAATCATAAGTTAATTAATTAATCGCACGCTAATGTTGTTATTCTAATTTCTCACTCTTAATTGATGCGGTTGACAAAGTGAGGTAATGGTTTTTAGTAATATTGTTTGGAGAACAGTATGATATCGTTTCATATGTATATCATACAAAAGTGAGGTCTACTAATTCCGGTTTATGTTAATCGAGGCAGGTAAAAATCCTTGACTTGATGGATAGCGTATGAAAAAGTTAAATAGACATCAAACTATACAAGAGCGGTAATAAATGAAGTGTTAAACAGGAAAAGCTCTTAACCTTCCGTATACGAGGTGACTAATCTCATCATGCTATACTAGGTGGGGTTTGATATACCCCAAACATGAAAGGTAGTAAAATTAGCATAATTGATATTTAAGATTGTTAAATAATAATAAATATGTTTTTATATCTAATAATGAATTGAATTAAGTAAAACAAATGTTATTTTTACATTACAATAGACTTTTATTAATAAAAGTACAAAAACTTAACTTTTTCTTCTAACTATAATCTATTAAACCTTTTCTTGAGGACTAAAATCAAATGGCACATAATATTAGAATCAGTCTTCTTAATTTATAAGACTACAATATAACTAGTTTTAAACATTAACAATTTAGTAAAAACAAACAATAATTAATCAAATCTTAATCACTTAAGTTTCCGCAGTCTTGACAATAAAAATCTGCATGTTCCATACATATAGGCTTATTACATTTTTTACAAATGTACCTAGTTTTCCTATCTTTTTGTCTAGGACAAAGTGAGCATCTTTGCATTGTATTAGACCTTTTTGCCGGCGGTTCTTGTAAGTTTTCAAGGGGTTTTTGAAAATACTTTTCAATTCTTTGGCGCAGTTTCCTAGGAAGTCTTTGGTTCTGCCTTCTTGTTTCTAGGTGGGATCTTACTAAAGACAAACCTAATTCCCGAATGAATTTACATCTCAAGTTAGTTTTATTTTTCTCAATACCATTATTGAGCATGTGTATAATCATACTATTTATACCAGCATGATTGAGTAAAGCGAAAAATATCGTCAGAGGCCAACGCTTCGAATTACGTGAAACATCGTAAGTTCTCGATAATTTATCGACAACATCAACGCCGCTTTTAGTCTGATTGTAGAATGTAATAATAGCTGGTTTTTGCTGACTTCCTGTTTCAACATCGATTTCTTTATCATGATGCAAAGACGACATCATATACACTATTTTACGTGGCTTTGGTACATAGGATAAGATTGTAATATCTTTTTGGAATCCAAATTTGGTAGTATATAATTCACGGTTTGTTTTGAATACAGGTGGTATACAAGTTTTATTAGCACGTAAGGTTCCGACTACAGTTAGTTTATGATCTTTCAGTAAATGATTAGTGCTCTCGTAACTTGTGAAAAAATTATCCATAGTAACATTTCGTGAAGTTTGTGAAACACATTGTACCAGTCGATCAACTACGTCGTAGGGTTTATTGCTAATAGCATAAGGACCCTCAGGTTGCTTGCCGCAATATATTTCCATATTTAGGGTGTAATAGGTCTTATTGTCCACCAAAGCATAAATTTTGATACCGTATTTTGCTGGTTTAGATGGTATATATTGGCGGAAACCGCAACGTCCTCTAAAAGCTACTAGTTCTTCATCCAAAGTAAGGTTTTCATACGGAATGTAAACATCTTGAGAATTTTTTACAAATTGTTCAAATATACTTCTAATCGGGGCTAATCGATCTATCATTATTCTCTCACTTCGTGTAGCAGCGCTATCAAATCTCAAATTTTTCAGTAAGAAAACAAATCTATTTCTACACAATGTGTCTCGAAACACATCCATTCCAGTACCGTCTGTGGCCCATAAGTCGATTGTATTTTGACGACTAGAACGCGCTAAACCAGATAGAAAAAGCAATCCAAACAGTGCCTTCATTTCTGTCAGTGTTGTTTCAGATTTTTGAGGGTCGTTAGTAGATTGCAAACGAATTTTCTCATTGGTGTAATTCACGATATCAGCAATCATATCATCAGTAATAAATAAAGAAAAACACTGAATAGGTGACTTCTTGTCTCTCGCAACTGATTTTACGCCAGGTAGATGATAAATAATATTTTCAGCTCTGGTGCGAACTGTAAGCCGGTATGGATTTTTTTGCCATTTTACCCCATCTTTACCTTTATAATATTCGGTATGACTAGCTTGTTGCAACCTCGAGAGTGGTAAGTTATCACTGTCTGAATCCGAAGACGGTATGTCCGCATCCACTTCACTATCTGTATTGCTTTGAGCACTGATATGATCTGCATCACCATCCGATTCTTGTTCTGGCTCAATATCATCATCGTCTTCTCCTGTTAGCGCTCGTAATATATCTTCTGCTGATAACCCAGACATGTTTTAGTTAAACTATTACCTGAAAACAATATTTCATCACGTTAAACACCGAAATAAACATATAAATGATTAAAAAACAGAAGTAGTTACGCTTACCTTTTGGGTGACGCGCTATACAAGGTGGGGTGTGTGATACCCAAGCGCACTTTACGTACGTGTCACACGATCTGTGGCAGACGCCGGACTGAATGCTTTGCACGGATCGGAGCGGCAACGTCGCATTTACAGCTACTGAGAAAACCAACTTACGCGTTTTTTTCGTTTAAAAATTGCAACGATTTTTTTACCGCTGGGGTATGTCATACCCCACCTCGTATACGGAAGGTTAAATGGAAAAACAACGTACAAAAAAAACCAGCAAGTCATTGGATTGTCTATTCGCGCGGTGCTAAAATACCCCATCGCGCGAAACACGCCGGTTCTCATTTGAATAAAAACATTGCGTGACCAATCGCTGTTTTGGATAATTTCATGTATACAAATGGCTGCTTAAATACGAAATACTAAATTCTTATTGTATTTTATCATGTTACGTCAGATTATAATTAATATCACTTTTATACAATGTACAATGTAGGTACATACATAGTTAATTACTCTAATTTGTTGCACAATCGTAAAACAATACACACTAAAGTCATAAAGGCGATGATAGTTGGTCTTTTAAATTAAATCGCAAATTAATTTTTGAGAGTGTGCCAAGCCATTTCGTTAAATTGCTCACGACTTACATAAATAACATTTAGATAAGATTAGGACAATTTCATCAAAGATTATGACTGATTTTTTTAAGTGTTTTTACTTTTTAACGTAAATCCATAATTAAGGTTTACAGAGAAAATTGTTATGTACACATGTATTTATAATCTTCAATTTCATCTGTAGGTGTTTTAAAAAGAGTGTGTAAAATCGGACTAAGTACACTACTCATAAAATAAACGGTAACAAATATAATGTAAAACAGAAACTGTTCAAAATGTGTGATATATTACAGCAGTAAAACATTCGTATAATAGCTAAAAGCGTTGCCGCACTAGTTTATATTAAGTGCCAAAAGCGTGTACATTGCGAACGAAACTGTCGTGAAAAATATTTAATTTGTCATCGTGCAATATCGTCGTATCGCACTGCAACAAGCTAAGCGAAAAAGCAATTTGTGTCTTGTTTATTTCAATGTTTCACTCCATTGTTACAAACGATATAGCTGTTGTGTTCACTTTTAGATTTAGTCTGTTATTCCGAACGATAGCTTGGTAAACTTTATTTGTAGTGCGAGTAGAGCGAGTGGCACATAGGATGTGTCTTATTTGTTTAATCGATTTTATTTGACGGACACGCCAAACTTTTTCTAAATAGAGGAAATGAAACTGAGTCTTTCGGATTTAGCAATAAAGTTTTTTTATCTGGTTAAAGTTTATTTTCAAAGTTAAAGTTTAACTGTTAAAGTTTATTTTTATTGAAAATGCACTTTATACATCTTTATGTATAAAGTGCATTTTCAATAGAAAATAAATAAATATATAAATAAATTAATTATTCTAGTTGATTTAAAGTCTTTACTTTAAATCAACTATAGAATAATTAACGTTTAAATAGCGTACGATATAATTAAACCTTGCTTAAATTTAATCGTTCGCCTTCAATTGAAACTGCGATAAAATATTTATAAAACACGTCGTTTCCACTTATGTTTATACATAATTAAATTGCACACGATGACCGAAATGGGCTGACGAAACGCTTTGATTACTTTTAATTATGCGGCATACATATACAAAATGCCAAAAGACCAGAAATATAAAACAAAAATTCTATAGGTTTTTTAATAGCTTTTCAACCAGCAATAAAGTCAGGTTTCATCAAAACATTACGGATAATAGAGGTATATAAATGTAAAGTTAAACTAGCCTTTTATGAAAAATGTTCATCACTGTCAGTGAGGCCAGGTAGAAAATTTTCCATGAGCTCACGAAAATATCAAGCGAAAAACTATAATATGAAGTGTTGATTTAAAATACAAATAACGGAACAGATGAAAACCGCTGTTTAAATATAAAATAACAAAGAGAGGCGAACAGCGTCGGGTAACAAAAAGAGCACAGAATGCACGTTGCATTTTCTGCAGCGTAAAATGCAAGTACATTTTCCCGAAGACTTTCATTTCGTATGACTCGTGTCGGAACGCCACGTATTATTTAAAATTTCTTTCTGTTGTTCCACTTGCTTTGTTGTTTCCGTAATTATCGCCACTCCTAGCGACTAGACGGTATCTACGGTATCTAGGTGTCACTTGAAATTTAACAAACAGGTATTAAAATGATAACGTTATCCAATTAGCTTATAAGTTGATCCTATCATTTCAATTATTTTTTTTTATACTTCTAAGCCGTGTTCATTTATTTAATCTATATCAGATATAATAGGTAATTTCATAGTTAACTGTTAAGATTATTGTAAATTGTATGCCAATAATATTGTTATTATTATTAACTAGTTTAACGCCCGCGGCTTCGCCCGCTTTGTCTAAAACCTAATAAATTATTAAAACTTTCTTCTTGAATCACTCTATCTATTAAAAAAACCGCATCAAAATCCGTTGCGTAGTTTTAAAGATTTAAGCATACAAAGGGACATAGGGACAGAAAAAGCGACTTTGTTTTATACTATGTAGTTGATAGTGATAAATAAAACGTTGAAATTATGTAGGTATTATTAGTATTCAATTGTCGAAATACTAGGGTAGTAGAAACACGAGGAGCTTAGTCATTCGCAAATGAAGCGGAATTCGCGGTGGGAATAATTTCCTCACAGTGAGGGAGCGGCCGCGGGTTGAATAAAGTTTCGTAGCGTTAATTGCCAACCGCCCCGTCTGAACGCCGGGCACGTCTATAATGAGACGGCTTCTTTAATGAAAATACCGAAGCATGTTTAACTTGTTTAATATCACAGAAATGCTGAGAAGCATCTCGACGATTCGTTGAATGTCAAATTTACTTTACCAATGATGTGTATGTGAAATTCATATAAATGTTTTGAGCGTAAATAATGTATACTCCACTCAACTGTAAAACAACATAACAAATCCAAATGAACGTTTATGTGGAAAAACGCAAAATAAACATTTGATTTGCTTTCAAATGAATAGCTAGCCAGTCGCCCACTCGATCGTGCGGTTTCAATTAGACAGATATAGCCGATAGTTATTAATAGTAGAGAATGGTTAAGCAAATGAATGAACAGCGGTTATCTGGTAACAATTACACAGATCGTCGGCAGATAATTGAAACTGTGAGGAGTTGCGAGTGCTGGCTCGCATGTAAGATCGCGTGTGCATTTCACATATATTCTGCTTCCGAGAATTGGACGTTCAAGTTAAACCATCTTGTTCCGTAATTATCACTTTTTTCTCGTTCATTATTTTTAAACACAGATATGGCAGTGATAACGCCACGCAATGACAGCCAAATTGCGCCATCTGTTTGCAGTTTATTATTGTTAATTTCATATTTATAACGTTTACATTTCGGTGAATTGTGAAATAAGTTGACTTACGGTCGCCGGAGGTTTTTTATCAATTTGTTTACTCTGTTATGTCATAATATAGCTTTTTATCCAGAAGGCATTCATGCTCGCCTTATTTTATGTGCGGAAGTACAATAAAGAGATTTCTTTTATCCATTAAAAGGGGATCTCAATTTGTAGCATTTTTTGTAATGTATTCTTTACTTTATTTCACTGTGAAATCCCCGACATTATTTATTTTGACATCCGAAGCCCAAGCCAAGACGTTTCGTTAATCCTATGAGATAAAATCGGAGCAGATAAACACGTACAAATTCTTTCAAGTGTTCAAATAAGTATTAGATTATTTTAGTTCTGAAGTAAGTAACAGCTTTTCTTTTTGTACACGAAAATTCTTTTTTTAAATATTCTATTATGAAGAGGTTTATTTAAGAAAATAATTTGTTACAAGAAATGTGAACTAACAATATCTTACTTGCGTTAAGAGTTTTGAACTTTATAAAATGAACTTATATTTCTATTTCATCAAACTGCTCCAGAGTGCACCAATAAATAATTGAAGAATGCTCAAGATTTGCTAGCCTCTCGGAAATTAATAAGACTTGTTAGATCTACAAATCCTTTGTCGTAAACAAGGCACTAGAAATCCGGCATCTCCGTTGTTGGACAATCGTTAGGTCGGGGTTTAGAGCTTTGTATTGCGGTGTGCTTTGACCGAAGCCATGCTTTGCTATACGAATACCTGATTCCAGTTACCTATTCTTTGAATATTGGTTACCGTGCGTGTCG
Organism: Colias nastes; assembly: GCA_907164665.1. Taxonomy (NCBI): domain Eukaryota; kingdom Metazoa; phylum Arthropoda; class Insecta; order Lepidoptera; family Pieridae; genus Colias; species Colias nastes. The sequence goes on along the minus strand of CAJQZM010016886.1, from coordinate 11,966 downwards.
TATGACGAAGGGGTAGCAAGGAATATGTCGCTACTGCTTTATATATATATGTCACAGTCCTTTTTAGGGTTCCGTAGCCAAAATGGCAAAAACGGAACCCTTATAGTTTCGTCATGTCCGTCTGTCCGTCTGTCCGTCTGTCCGTCTGTCACAGCCGATTTACTCGGAAACTATAAGTACTACAGTGATGAAATTTGATGGGAATATGTGTTGTATGAACCGCTACAAAAATATGACACTAAATAGTAAAAAAAAGAATTGGGGGTGGGGCCCCCCATACATGTAACTGAGGGATGAAATTTTTTTTTTCGATGTACATACCCGTGTGGGGTATCAATGGAAAGGTCTTTTAAAATGATATAAAGTTTTCTAAAAAACATTTTTCTTAAAGTGAACGGTTTTTGAGATATCAGCTCTCAAAGTCGTAAAAAGTATGTCCCCCCCCCTCTATTTTTATAACTACGGGGTATAAAATTCTAAAAAAAATAGAGGTGATGCATGCTAATTAACTCTTTCAACGATTTTTGGTTTGATCAAAGTATCTCTTATAGTTTTTGAGATAGGTTGATTTAACTGTAATTTATTATATTTGCTGCTACGGAACCCTTTGTGCGCGAGCCCGACTCGCACTTGGCCGGTTTTTTTATATTTCTTATTGCGATAAATGTAGTTCAAAGAATGATGAAAGTGTTTTGAGCTTTTTAATGAATAGATGTACATAAAAATATCTCTCTGATGATATTGGACTGATATTAATAATATTAATGAACACTATAAACACGACAAATTCGTTTCATCATTTCGCATTAACTCATTTATTATTCATAATGTAATTTATCTTTACAACAAAAAGATTTTCAACGCAAACAAAATGGAATATTTCATTGAAATGTCATTTCATAAAATTAATTATAATTTATTGGGCTGTTATAATCACATTGTAGTGGTGAATTATAATGAGTTTATTGTATTTCGCAGTCATTTGCCTCTCACCGCGAATGTTGTTATAAATTATTAATTAATCGGTTATTCTTTATTAGCTGTCGCCTGCGGCTTCGTCCGCGTTTTTATGACTCTCTACAAATGTGCCAATATCATTGCCTAAAGCATATTTTCTAAACAGATTTTATCATTAAAAAGGTCTAGTAATATTTTCGTTATAATCAAATGAACTAGGAATAAGTAGATATCTTACTATTCTCTTATCTTATTATACTAGTCTGTTTGGATAATAATAAATACAAACGCCACGTGAATTGAAAACATTAAGAACTCTACTTAAAAAACATATTAAAAAGTTAAAATGTACTTGTTCATATGATAAAACAAACACAATCGAGTAAAGTATGAATATTTAAAGAGTTTCTGGAAGCAACGTCGGAAGTAATAAATTATTTTACACGAAGACATATGTTTTTACTTGACTCGCTCGATCCTTGTATGTTCAGGCGAAACTCCGAACGACCGGTTCGGAATGTTAATTTATAAATTAAACACTTAATTACACGCCAGCGGGGATCCTATAAACATGACTAGTTTCATCTAAATAATACTTAATTAACTTTATAACCACCCTGTAATTACTCAGATAAATTCCTCATTTTGTAATCTTAATATCGCTGGCATTTCCACCCGAATAATATTTTTATAGCAAAACAAGGGATAACTTTAGTTCAAATAGTGGAGTAAAGAAAATCTGAACACAATGGTACAAGCTTTTATTCTCTTAAGTTCTCGAAGCTTCGTCGAGCATGGTTCCAACTTTTAAGTGTTTAACTTTAAAACCACGCCTCATGCAACATGCATCCAAGTAGAGATTTAATTCGGTAAATACTGCTGTTTTGTTTTTGTTCTCCTGGTATTTCGCATATATTATTTGGGTAAAAACGGTACTTTAATTTTTTGGGTTTTCAAATCAAATAAGGGATAATAAAGCAACATAAAAAATTATGACATTTTGACATTGTGTTACTGAAAATTGAAATATTTAAGAAAATCTTTAAAAAGGTATATGATAAAGGTGACTATGATCAAGTACCTATCAAGTTTGTTAACAGTCAACTAATTATTGCCTTTGAATTTTATCGTTATAGACTAGAAGCAAGTTTTATGGATGATGCATTACGCTATATTACGATGTTAGTCTAATACATATTCAATTTTATCGAGCCACGTTTAAATTTAAAGCAGCTGCAAAACATACATCTACCATGATTGATTAGATGAACCGCAGCCCACCCGCATCGACGGGACAAATCTATACTTCTATACTAATATTATAAAGCTGAAGAGTTTGTTTGTTTGTTTGTTTGTTTGTTTGTTTGTTTGAACGCGCTAATCTCGGGAACTACTGGTCCGATTTGAAAAATTCTTTCGGTGTTAGATAGCCCATTTATCGAGGAAGGTTATAGGCTATATATCATCATGCTACGACCAACAGGGGTGGAGCCACGGGGGTGAAACCGCGCGGAGCAGCTAGTTGACCAATAATCGTGGTTATCGCGATGATTTACGCACTACGGAAAAAAACGCTGTGTAATCAAATGTACGTTTGTTGCTACATAAATCCTAGCTGTAATTCGAGGTAAGCGTATCTCATCCGTCGCGAGACATTTAAACAATGTAGGCGTCGAGAACAGCCATTATATCGTAAATCACTGTTGACGCGCCGCGGTAATTGGCTCGCCGCTGGCCGCGTCTCACTCGATTGCTTCGCCATTCATGGACCCCTGGTACCAACGTTTCGACATAGTCCTATCCTAGATTGATTGATTGCTTAATTTTGCGTGACTAGCCATTATTTATTTTTCGTTTTGATGAAACATTGTACCATTAATTAGTTTAATCCATTTAACATAATGAATGCTAATGAGTCGATATTACACGTAAGCAAGTGTTAATGTAATAATAGGTATCTTAAACGACAGTTTATGAGTAATAAATATTTTTTCAGAAAATTCTAGAAATGACACATATTGTACGTGTTCTAAACGTACAGGGTTCTTAAAATACTTTTAACTTGGTGTGGTCTTACGTCTTGTAAAAATGTCATCCCCTTCTCCCTTAAAACAAGCCGAGTTTGATGTATATTTTACTCTAACCTATCCATTTTACTATTTCAATTTGATCGAAATTTTATAAAAGTATGAACGTATTGTTTTTAGTGTTATTGTTCCTAATACCTCGCCCCACCGCTGTATCAACATAATACGATTCTGGAAATTGAATTGAAATAGCTCCTAAAACTAGAGGCAGTAGTCATAAAGACATTTGCGAGCGGCTGGTTGGAATCGCCTGACGATACGACTGCACAAACGGCTTCCATTTGTCGACGAGCGCATTTTATTTCCAGACCTTTGAGTACTTCCTTTGTTTTATTCAGCGTTCACTATGCAGCGCTTTAAGCTTTGAAAACGCAACTATAAAAAACAAATGTTGTTTTTTGGCGTTGCAATCTGTTTATCGCAAGCGGGAATGTATGACATCCGATAGTATGTAGGTCTTCGATGTTTTCGCTCCGTTCATTCATTCATAACAATAAGTCGCAAATTATGCTCAAGAATTGTTAAAGCAATGTGCGAAATGTTTAAATCATGAATGTCGTGTTAGTTTTATTTCCAAGCACGAAGCGAGGCTAAGTCGGGCTAATCAAAACCCCAGTCACGAAAGGCTAATATATCTAGCCCGCTACATCCTCGCTGCCACACAAATGGGACCTCTATCCACTACCGAGTACTCCACGTTTTAGATTGTTCACGGTCGAACACACGAGTACGGGGCTCAGTTCAAATTGAGTAAAATCGATTTTAGCACAGTTGCCTTTCAGTCGAGTTCACGACATCGAATCGGATAAATCGAAATCGCGTGCCTTATTCGATTTCATTTTTACATGAGTTGTAAAACGAAAGAAGCCCTGCTTAATCTATTGTGAAATGCCGTTCTTAGTTTCAATATACTCTTTGTGGATTCAATAACCGTTTGTTTATTCGTTTTGCAGGTAAGAGCCGAGTGGCTGGGCAGGTGAGAGTTTTGTTCTGTTTGCGGTCGGACATGTGTGAACTTTATTGCCTTCGGTTTTATTGTGCGGCGCGCCTCCACGCGTCGTTCCCGTCTCTTAATGGCGCCCGTATCACTAATGTCCTCTATTAGGCGTCGGATCTCGACCGTTAACTTACATACACATTTTTCCGCGCTTCGTGTCGGGTGTCGACACATATTTGCATTATTACTTGCGCTATCGCTGAGCAAATTTACACGCAACGACTTCGCACAGAATTTATCATAAATTATGAGCCGTGAAGTGAAGGAAAAAGGTCTTTGTTTGCTCGTCCATCGATGCGTGTGAACCTAACGTCTCGGATCTCGGCATTGTGGATCGACGCATCAGCTCTATTGAGCTGCGAGCATTAAGGATCATTAGGTTAACTCGCCGTATTTACACGAGTAACAATGGCGATTCAGTGCGATCGTTATTTGTTATAGTTATTGTTAAATGACATTAAATTATATCGCCTGTCTCTCGTTTTAGTATCACAATAGCGCCATAAATATAGTATTTATGTCTCGGATTCTGAATTGATAATGTTTATCAGGTATGCAGTATACGATTTTTATTGTTTATCATAATCGCATGGTTTGCAGTCATAAAATATTATATATGATATGTTTTGTACAGACTCGATACATTCGTAGATTGTCAAATTTGTAAAAAGTAAATCGAGGACTGCCTGTTAAATTTATTTCACGAGGGATAAAGTCACGTTGTCACATTTATTGGCGATGATTTTATTGTTTTGCGAGACATGAACCGATATAAACAGCTTAACGAGGACGAACACCCTAATACCTGTATAGTATTTATTACTCGGATTTAAAATATCCAGACGTGAATATATTCTCTGACAGATAAATCTCGGTATTATTTGAGTAAACGCTTTATAAATTATTGTAATCATTGCTGGCGTTTTAATTGGCCTTCGAATTATTCACGATACAATTTATGAACAGTTATGAAATTTGAATATCGTTTATCGACGCTGCTATTTACGATGCTATAAAGTTTATTGAATATAAATCTATTTTTTGTTATTAAATTCCAGACAGCTCCTAGGCGATTAGCCAAGACCGAGAGAATACATGTGCACAAGGACTAACAGCTCTTTGATTACGACGCCGTGACTAACCACCGTATTCCCTCTGGGAACGTTTAACTTAGTAATTTACGAGCTAAACAACGAGCAATCGTATTTATTGTCGTGACGCGAAATTGCGAAGCGGTAATAGCCTTCATAAATGTGTTTTCCGAAGATTTATTTGCACAAAACGTCGGCTATCCATTATAGACGGCTATGCAATTGAAAAATAAATTAAGCGTCTCTAAAAGAATGTACAGCGCAGCGGGGAGGGGCCGGTGGCTCTCGAATAAATCGGACGATCACGAAGCAAAAAGTCGCGGAATCGCAGCGATTTGTATGCGGGGTCACGCTCGCCGAACGGCCCTGTCACGAGATCTCGGTGCTCGATACGAAAGCGATGCGCACTCAATAATACGATAAGTGATCTCAAATGAAAACATTACAAAACGCAATTAGTATTCGCCGAGATAAAATCCATCAGATCTATTAGTTTGCGCTATCTCACGATCTCGACTCGGCCTGAGGTAATTACTTCTTCAATCTGTTATCTGTATTATGTTACCGGCGTCGGTGGTCGGTTTCGTATTATTTATTATTTGCGTTCAAAATGTATTGTTGGCGTTTTAGAATATCGCTTTCGATATTGAATTCAATCTATTTCAGTTTAGTTACGTTTAAAATATTGATATTTCTATTATGCGGACATTATTGAATTAGTTTTACTAGTTCCCTATTCAATATGGACTTTGAAATATTGAATATTTCCCTCGGTATGTAATTACTTTGAAATAGTATATATTTTATTTAAAAAGATTATGAAATATTCTTCAATAATTTTTTAACTGTAACGATCATGTGACTAATAACAAGGCGATAACATGAACCTAATTAAAATTAATATTGTAGTGACAACGATTCTTGATAACACTTAAATAAACAAAATTATCACTATTTTAATTACATGATTATACCTATAAAGCTAAATATGTACTTTACAACTAAAGAAACAATTTACTACATGTATTACAATAATAAAGAATATATTCAACTCGGCAATAACATTTTTATTTGCAGATAAAATTCCGTCTAGCAACGCTAGCCCGTACAACACACAATTTACAACGTGAAAAATACGTGTATAATTTTAGTTCTGCGAATTACATCCGGCTCTAGTTTTAACGAGAGCAGGTTTGAGGGAATTTCAAATAGATATGTAAAACGATTATAAAACAGTCATTTGAAGCAACTTGTTTATTTATTTGTTACACTTTATTGTACATACATAAAAAGGGTAAAAAACTTGTTCAAAATTCAGAAACTGACTGAAACATTACCTATCGTATTCGTTGCAATTTGTGTACTAATTATTCTATACAACTGTTTTAACAATGAAAAAGAAACGTAAAAAAAATTATTGTTGAATACATAAAATATTGATTTTTTATACTAACCGTTTCAAAAAAATATTCAAATGAATTTTATCACATGATTAAAACGTCTGTAATTATGCAAAATAGTATCATTCAATATCCGCTTCCTTTTCAAATCCAATGTTAAAAAAATAATTTTAATCATTTGTTACGTTAACTGTGTTTTTTTATTGTTTTGAGACAGTAAATTAACCGTTATTTATGTAGTGGAGCATAAACAACTAGTCCTTCATGGAAAATTAAGAAAAGAAACGAAATACTTACAATAAAGAGTTTTAAAAATATAAATAAGGAAATTAATTAGTATAACACACGTTGGAAGTAATTAGTAAATGAAGCCGAGTTACAAACTGGCACACGGACGCCGGCCGAGATCCAAAACGTGGCGGTAATTGCGTGTAATCGCCTTAACTGTGCTATTTCTGAACTGCTTATGGTGCCCTGGTATTAATTACAATATATTTTAATGTATATTCATTATTTTTATTTTATTAATGTATGGATTAATTTGTTTATTAATTTCTGCAAGTTTAGGGGTCATATGAATGCTACGCTTTTCACGCGTATTAATATCTCTGTAAAAAGACATTAGAAATGTTATCTCCGTTATCAGATTTGTTGCTCATTAAATAAATATAGAAAGGGTCTGAAATGAAGAAGAATTACATATTGAAACCACATATTATGTTGTAAATAATAGCGAAAAAGCAGAAGGTTTTCTGTTAATGTTAATTATGATTAAGGATTCCACCTAAATTGTTATAAAAAATAATCAAATTTGTATCAAGAGCTCCGGCGCGTCCCACTAAATTTTATTCAGTGAATTTTCTTAAGCTTAGCAAACCGCTTTAAGCCGTAAAACTTTGTCACTGCAAATTAATAAAAGTTTTAATTGAAATCTGATTGAGAAACGATTTTTGACAAGGTTTCCTAAAATATGTTTGCTTTTAAATGACTTTCTTATGCTTTTTTTGCTATTATGCTACGCAAGGATAAAAATTATAGCGATAAGGACTTATTAGTAAGTATAAATAATAAATGATAAAAATTCCTACCTCTACATTATTTATTTATGATTTCTTCAAACACCAGTCGGTAGTAACAAAAGAAATAAAACAAGTAGGTTGTAATTTGACAGGTAGGTACCAGAACGACAGGAATCCTCAGAGAGCTTGCAATCCGTCACGACTGATGGCTATCTCAAAGGATTTCTTGCTAAATCACAGTCTCGGCTCGCTTCTTGCGATGAATTCTACTATACGATATTCTATTGTGTCCCTTCTTCGACTTGTGACTTTCGAATATTCAATTATTTATTCACGTTATTGTACATTCAGTTTGTTGACGTACAAAACGGACTCGTTTTATTTAAATAGGTTTTTTTATATTTAGTTAAAGTAGGACTTCATGAGTTTCAAAATGTTTGTTAACAATTATTGAATTTCCATTTTAATTTGTAACATAAATCACAAATAATTGAGATATCTTCAACGTATTTGAATTATAGAGTAATTTTGTAGAAATATATTTTGCACGCTTCAATTACCTCGGAAATTATATATACGAAATCCGTTACAATGAATGCTCACGCCCGCTGCTATACGAATTAATAGAAAAAAATAAAGAATTCCAAAGCGTTTATGCAGTCCGAGTGCGGTGGGCGGGAACGTAAATCAGAATTAGGGGATCCTGCTACCCGATTAACGACGAGGGTGAATCAATCCCATCCTAGAATTCCTAAAAACCACATAATCATTCACTCTATTTTCTACAAATTTGCATTGATAAAGCTCTATTCCCACAACAAACTAAAGTTAATAAACCGATTGTCAAGTGTTTTGAGATATTTATTCCATTTTGATGGCTGGCATATTTCATGAAAGAAAAGGTTTTGACAATGACAAGTATAAATGATACGTCGTGTATTTGAAATATGTAGTAGGACGATTGTGAGAGAGATCGATCAAGAAAGCGTACGGATCGCACACATTTTATATACAGTGATACCGAGTTCTATCCCCGGCGAGATTTATGTTTACGCGACACCTCCCGTCCCTTTGAAGTCACTGGATGGGGGAATAAATTCTTGCGCGGAGACGTCGTTGTTTTTAATTAAAACGGTATAAAGTTTTAGAGAAAATACCTTTTATAAATCTGTCGGGGCTTCGACGGCACATTGTACAATAATTATTATTCTAATTACCGTCTGCGTGGGTGTTTAAGCACCGATGTTCATTTGTTTTGAAATTATTCAAATTTGTGGTATCGAACCTCTTGGCTCTTTAAATATCTACTAAATTCATTTCGATAATTTGATTTACGATTTATTTGTTTAATAAAATAATGTTTTCAAATATATAAAATATTTGTAAAATAAATAGTTTTGTATTAAATAATGTTCAAAAGGATTATAGTTTCAAAATGTGAGCTGTCGGCTCGGCTTAACCCGGGTTTCAAATACAATAAAAAGTATGCTCGACCCTCCAAATTTCGCTATGCAAAAAGTTATATCAATTTGTTGCTCGGTTGCGTTGTGAGAGACAAACCCATTTTGTTTAGAAACCCTTAATTATTAACATATAAATGATTAAGGGCCAGTATACTATTTTAGAAAAGATATAATGACCATAATACCAGGAGAGTATATGCGATCGCCTCGCGGTGGTGTGGGCTCATGTGATCTGCGCTTAATCCGGTGTACCAGGATAACAACGCTAACAATGTGATAAAGCCGCACCGAACACGTCGCACTCTCTCGCAATAACTATAAACTATCAACCGCAAACGTCTGCCATCTTGTAGCCAGAGTCGATGAAATACCTCGCACTCACACCCCTTACCCCCTAAAATGAGCAGACGAACGCTCAGCATTGCAATATTGTTTTACTTTGCAAATAATTATTTTGTCTTTGTAAAGTAAAGTAGAAATATATTCAATACTATAATGACCCATAATTTAAATCGTTTTCATTAATTTAAATGATAATATTTTTCATTTGTTATGAACGTACTAAAAGCGCTACCATTCAAATAAACTATATTATAATGAGCACAAACTGCTCGTTTGCACAGTTTCGCCATAATACCTATTCAGCTTTATATTCTCCTGGTATTGGAGTTTAAATTACGCGAATTAATCCGGGTACTTCTCATCCCGAGAGACGGATGCGGTTCATAGTTAGTCCATTTAACATGATTTTCTAGAGGGCCAATATTTAATATAATTTTGTTATCAAGTTGTTTATTAAATTTAACTCATACTTTTGAGAGTTCTTGTTTCGAATTATAATGTTAATTGAAAATGTTATTTGCGAATAATATTTTATCTAGAGTATAAACTTCTGATGATAACTTTTGCAATATAAAAACAATTTCAATTATCGTAAAATAGATAATTCTTTAATTTGAATAAATTTGAATATTTAAAGAAGAATTTGTTATAGCGAAATTATGGCTCCGATTTGCTTTACAAATAAATAATTAGTATGGAAAGCACAAAGCACTTTCTCGATGGTGCGATGTCATATGAATTATTGATATACGCCGCCGCGGCCGGCGAGGACTGGAGACATACAGCCGTCTTATTGTTGCACATAATACGTTTTTCTCTCAGTTTTTTATCATTATTATCTCTCTCTCATCAGCTAATAGCGTGTACGTCATTTGAAGCGCAAACTAAAAAGAGCATTCAATGCAAATGTGATTGCGCAAAAAATTGTATGAATTTTAATTGAATACAGCTCGTCTCGCGCCGTTTATTACAGAAGGAATGACATGTATTTATTAAGATTTTAAAACGAGCAACGAGGGTCGGCTGCGGTCGACGGGTTCTTGCCATTGACGTGCCACACTGAACAACATCGCGTCGCAAAACGTACATTACTTCTTGCGTTTAAATGTAACGCCCGGAGGGTTGAATGAAAGAGGCAGTGCAATGTGCGGGGAATTTGTAATGCCGCTCCGCAAGCCGTGCGACGAGAGCATTAATCAATTACACACACGGCTGGTCCGCGCTTTCCGCCGCGTAATGGATACCGCAATGCAAGTATCGGTAATGAGCGCTGTATGCTGTTAACGCATGGATGCCTCTTCAAGTGGGAGCCTAAGCGCGTGGTTTTATTACACATGTGGTTTGTGTTCAGCTATTTTTTTAAGCTGCTCGCGTTTTTGCATTCCTGGTATGTATTTGCAAGAGCATCTATATAGTGATGAGTTAGATGTAGTTATTAAATTTATGTAATTAAACAATATTTTTTTTTATCTTGTCTTTTAATTTCAATTCCTGTTATACATATTTTAAATACAAACAGATGCAAATGCGAATCGAAATTTCATTAAATTGCGTAATTCGTCTGTCAAATGGCAGTGAACAATAATTATAACGAGGCGGTAAAAAATTCCTTGCAGAGTGCAGACATGATGATAGCAAGATAAATGGTTTCGAGTCAAAATCGTGAATATGTTATCTCGCCACGATAAATTATTCATTAGCCGAGCTTGTAAATGTGACATTTACATATTCATACTCGAATACACAAATATGATTATTGGCGTGAGATAAAACTTAAGATTTGTCGTATCGCTCCACTTTCAATAGCCACGATTGGTATGATATAAACGATTTGACATTCAACTTGATAAATATATTATATTCGTGTTAAAACATAAGAGGAATAGATAAGGAATATTTATTTATAAATGCTAAGTAAGTAGAGTGGTAGAGCCATTCTGTTAAAGTTATAATATGATATCGAATGGAACTCAACTGCGACACTTCAGATAACTGTATCTCATTGCCATTTCTAAACCTAAACATATATATAAGTATTCACGCATTGGAAGCTAGAAAGCTGAATATATGTTATTCAGAAAAAAATATAACTTGAAGTTGAATTCAACAGTTATTTAAGCTAAAAATAAATAACAAGAAAAACTATTGCTTTAAATACGAACGAATAAAAAAGCACTAAATTTGATTGCTTGATAAAAAAAATGTATAATTTAATATTAATTTTGCTATCATTTGAATGATGATTAATTTTTATAATAATTATGTGCATCACAGAATATAATTTATTCAAATTGTTTTTCTTCACTTCGTTATCTGTATTCATTAGGTATTTCTCCCCTTTTCAACTTATTCTCAAACCAGTTATGTAAGTAGTAATTTAACTTATTACGCCTTAATGGTAGCGAGTACAAACTTTTTGCATACATTCATAAAAGTGAGTACCATTATGCCCTTATACGAATAAGGTGATGTTTTAACTTTAACAAATCATAGTTTCTTTTACGTTACGAAATTTACATTTTTATTATTGATAAATTCTCGGTAATATAACAATAACAGTCATACTGTTAAAGTTAAAGGGGAATAATTTGGCCAAATATGTTGGCCAAT
>CAJQZM010016877.1:0-12604 GCA_907164665.1 Colias nastes | reverse complement strand
TTCAGTAAAGTGAAGTCAGTTTTAAATTACACATTTAAAGCACAGAATGCCAATCCATATATGAATGGTAATTATCCTCATTCAAATGAGAGATTGATTCTGCATATGTGTACAAGTACTAAAGTATTGACTTGTAAAAGTGTGGAGGTTGGGACGGGTAACAAGACTTCAATCAAACCTGTAGAGTGGAAATTCTTACCAAAACCACAACAATGGCAAAGGTTGGACTGCTATTATGAATTTGATGAAGTATATCCAGTCATAGTGAAGAAGAGTGGTATATCGGTTAAACATCAATTTCAGGTTGGTTTCATATTTTGTTTATAACCTTAGCTTTGTTACTTTTATCATTCATGAATGAAATAAAATATTTAACTTAGTTTTTGAACTTGAAAATGTTGTTATGTATCTATTAGGGTCCAGGGAGCGTCCATAAATTATGTGAGGTGTTTTTTTTTTTAATTTTGTTGACCCTCTATAAACTTTTTGTTCACAGCAAATTCTAGAATCTGCCCATAAAACAATTGAATCTAGTGTTATGTTCATTGATGGAGAATTAAAGGAGGGTTCTGAACAACTGGAACAGCTAAATAAGAAGAAAAAAGTAAAAAATAGTACAAAATCTGCACAAGATGTTTTGAAATCAATGCATGTTTCATTGTTTGTGCCATTTGTAAGTATGCATGTATTATTACTTTAATTTTTTTTTTGATAGTCAATGATGTTTGAATCTATAAACACATCAACACAAGATTTCTTGTTCTGAATTAATTTTACCGACAAATATCTGACGTTTTATGTTGCCCTATCTTGCCCAACACCTTCTTTGAAAAATTAAGTGCTATAATTCCCGTTTAAGGGAAATTACTTAGGAATACAGGGCCCAGATTTATCTTCTTTTTTTATTCCTTTCTTTCCTATGCTAAACTTTTAATTTTATACTCAAACATCGATTTTCCCAAAGTCAAACATCACCCATTAATATTTTGCAGGAAAACTCCCTACCCGAGACTGTTGAATATCTAGAATGTGATGGTAATATACACTTCAGTGGAGTGGTATCATCAAGTGTATTCATGTATCCAAAAGCCACTGTAAGTGAAGCGATTGCTGCTGTCAAACAGGACATTATAAGGTCACTTGCATCACGTTTCACAATGCACTGTGATGCGTTAATTGATGACAATTTGTTACCTGAGGGTATGACATCAATTTTTCTTATGATTGTATTTAATTTTTTTAATTTTCTTGAGATTTCCTTTATACTTTTTTTATCATTTCGTGAATTTATATATCTGCTTATTTGTTGAAAGACCTATTTATTATGTTTGCAGAAAAAGTCTGTTTCAATGAACCACCGAGGCGAGTCTTAGTTCCCGTTGGCTCTTTATATCTCTGTGATTATTTATTCCCCGGAGAGGCGCCTGCAGAGGCTCTGGTATCTGTAAAAGAACTTCTTGATCTTCAAATATCTGAAGGGGATGTTATTTGCGATGTTGAGACTCCAGCAGGTAACTTTGAATTGTTGTTCTTGCGCGACATTCCATGAATTTACGTCTTCCATATTATTCATTAATACTAGGCTAGGCTTACTGAAATAATAGATACATAGTAATTGTTCTATTTTTACGTCTTTATTTAGTAATGTTTTTAGTATCAAAAATCATTTTCAAATGTATTGTGTTTCAGACACATCAGAGTTTGATGCCTTGGATAGAGATACAAGCAGTGAAGAACTCCTAGCAACTCCCCAAGAAGCCAGCCAGTTTATGTATATTACAGGGATTTGCTTCGCTATGTTTGTGTTAATTGTATCAATATTCATACATTACTATGATGGGATCATGGCATGTATCAGTCAACTCTTCTCTAGGTCATAAACTTATGCGATTTATTTAAAGTGAATTTGGTTGCAAGCAGATTTTATTTCTCTATGTGTATGGTTATAATATATTCAGATTGTGACTATAATATTATGCACCTGTTTTGTACAGATTGCTGTGTAATGTTCAATGATATATGAATAAAGTATTTTTTATATAATTTGTGTTTCAATTTTCGGCCAAAATAAATCATAAGAATTTACTGGAAAATATTTGATATTAGAATTGCAAAGATTTTAATTTCATAAAAAAAATATCGACGACCAATCTCTTGAAATGATGGAAAGATTTTTAAAATGATGTCCACTTGTGCTAGTGCAAAAAAAATCATATTCTAAATTATAATAAAAATTGGAGGTATGTAAAAGACACGGCCGTGCGGGTTCGAATCCAGCATCGAGATTTTTTCTATACTTTCTCAATTCTCATCACTACATAGTATAAAACAAAGTCGCTTTCTCTGTCCCTATGTCCCTTTGTATGCTTAAATCTTTGAAACTACGCAACGGATTTTGATGCGGTTTTTTTTAATAGATAGAGTGATTCAAGAGGAAGGTTTATATGTATAATAAAATCCATTAAATAGTGGAGAAGTACTGTTATTTTTGAGGTTTCTAATGTGATGTCGTAAATAATTCCATTTTTTCCGCTTACATTGCAAACGCAGCGCAGGCTGAACGCTAAGAGTTTTATCAAAATAATGTACTAAGTATTGTGCACATTGAAAAGGTCTACAGAAAAGTCCGTGATGGTATAATATGTCTATCTCTTATGGATAACCCACAATAACTTTTTTTTGTCATTTACTTTTTACGACAAATAATGGCTAATTTTCGAAGCGATTTTAACCAATACTTACAGCATTAATCCTTAACCAATTAAATACCTTAGATTAAGGATTGGTCTCCGCGCGCGCGCTACGACTAGATACCGCCCCACCTAAAAACAATAGCTCTGTGAGTGCGGCAACTCATTTCTGTAGTGTGTGTTAGGCAATTTGTAAAGACGCTAGTGTGTGTGAAGAATTGGGCTGCCAGCTACATAAATTTTACCTCATAAATGGGAAATCTGCCATCTTGGAAAGAAGTTTGAAAAATATTTTTTTTCATCCTGACCTGGCCGGGAATCGAATCCATGAACGATTTGTCGCATGACTCAAATCCACTTGCGACGACGCTACTATACTATAGTCACAAAGGTTGTTTAAAAGTAAAAAAGCGGAAATAAAAAAATAACATATTATATGAGTCAGTTAAACATGGTTAAACAGAAATAAATTATTATACTTTTTTATACATGTGTTAGTAATAGATAGTATTGAAAAAAAAAAGTTCAAATTATTGCTAAAAGATTTCCTCAACCACGTGTATTTTTTTGGATATGCAGTACGGCAACACTGAATGGCGTCGTATTTTCGTAGAAAAAAATTTCGAAGTAAAGTAGAAATTTCGAATAATACGATACTTAGTGATGGTACGTGATCCCAGTGTCTTTCTTATTTTTTGTTGTATTATTTTTAAATAGTTTTATGACACAAATAGGCATTTTACTTCAGATTTTGTTCAAAATCTTTATAAACTATCGGTTCGCCCTCTCCACACAATGCTTGTGACACGACTGGCTTGGGTACGCCGAATTCGGCGTACTATTAGTTGCCGCATTTTTCAAGTACGCCGGCGGTATCTAGTCGTAGCGCGCGCGCGGAGACCAATCTTTAATCTAAGCTTGAATACATTGTTCATTTAGAATATAGATCTATATGGCCCTTTACACCGTATGATTTAAGTGAATATTTTCGAAGATAATATTACAGATTTAAAAATTGCGGGACGTAGCGTTTGCGGCGGTACCGGCCGGCCGCCATTGCTGATTGCACCCGTGCGAAGCCGGGGCGGGTCGCTAGTGTATAAATAATTAAAAGCATTTCGAATAATTTCGCGAAATCAACTAAATTTTATTAATTTTGACCGGAAGCAAATGAAACCATTATGATGATGTTTAATTTATTTTACAACATCAAGTTATGCAATTTTAAATTCAAGAAAATTTAGATTAGATTTTGTGTAGAATATTACAAACAATTGACGAGATTTTCAAATCTCGTACCTAACCAAATAAATATTGTATTGTAATGGTATTGTATAACATTTTGTTCCTTGCGCTACATTATCTACATAATTCTAGTACCTAGGCATTCTAGGTAATTAATTTTATTTTATAAAAAATTGGTTATTTAAATTTAAGACGTTATCAACTGAACTGAACCTGTTGGTTTCTCTTCTCTGTCTACGGCAGACGGCTACCACATTAGGTACTACATATAACATACGTAGTATATTATTATTAGTCTGTGGTACTACTGTGGGTACTACCTAGTCACTGACCTATATAGCGTATAGTTATAGAGGTCAGTGTACCTAGTGGACACCGCGCCATCTTTTGGGTCATTTATGTCACTTTATTGACAGTTAAAATAGTTGTACATAAAATTTACACAAGATGGCGTGCTTAACATAAGTTCGTATGAAATACGGCTAAATTATAAATTATCCGAACAACGATGTGTTGTCTATAGGCATTGTCTATAGGTGCTATCACAGACTAATAATAATATACTACGGTGCTATTATAGTACTTTTTGTATGTTTGTAGTATTCACAGGTAGTATTGGTGTAAGATGTCATTCATTATTTTTGACATACAAAGTTTGACAGTTCATAACTTCTCAAACTAGGTATTCAATTCAGTAACAAATAACAATCGTGGTTTGTCAAACGTTATTGATGTTTACTAATAATAAGCTTGTTACATAAACTTTTCAAAGTTTTCATTTGAACTTACTTTAATTTGTATGTGATGTAGGCACTTAATTCAAATGAATGATCCAACGACAATTAGTGTACATTGTGTTTGAAGTGTTTTGATTAATTTAACTGCTAAACCGGTTTTATGTGCGTTTGATAGTTGACTGTAGATAGAAGTTTTATGTTTTTCAAATACGATGGCGTTTTCTTTTAGTAAATTAAAGAATATTTTAAATAATAATAAGGATAATCAACTGGCCGGTAGTGGTAGCTTGGACCCAGAGATAGGATTTAAGTTATCATTACATCCAATAAGTAAAAATTTGTTTGTAACTGTTATCGGCGCTCGCAATCTCCCGTCTTTGTTTGGTCTCAGTCGCGCCCACGGATACCTTGTTAAGGTAATTAAATACTGTCATTTTAAGATACTTACACAGTTTTCAATATTTTTTTTTGTGAAACTATAATAGCTTGTAGGTAGGTATTATTCCATTGACATAGGATTTTTTGTGTAACCAGCAAATATTTAAAATGTAATCCTACCTATACGTCTTAGTTACTATATTTTACGCTAATTCGGCATGTTTAATTTAGAAAATACCTACCTATTGATAAAAAACGTAGCTCGTGACACATAAAAATACTTAATAGGACGTTAAGCTCCCTATACAAATACATATATTTATGAATACATATTTTTCTATTACCTACATACCTACTTAGAGCATTTAATGCTCTAAGCCTACATAGATAGGTATATGATTTGATCTAAGAGGATATATAGGTACCTAGTATGTGTATTAATTAGGTAGGTACATAATTAATAAGTATATTTGTCATAATACCTACAAGATGCATTCTTTATTCGTTTTGAATTGGTCTAGTTTCGTCACAGCACATTTTCGTTGTTAACCAAAGGTCATGGGTTTGTTCTATATCCAGACCCAAAAAAGAATTAAGTAAACCACGTAATAATATTATATATTTACTAGCGGCCCGCCCCGGCTTCGCCCGTGGTACATATGAAAAATAGATGTTGGCCGATTCTCAGACTTACCCGATATGCACAGAAAATTTCATGAGAATCGGTCCACCCGTTTCGGAGGAGTATGCAGACTAACATTGTGACACGAGAATTTTATATTATAAATATTTATATACCTACGTGAAAAGTACGTGAAACACGTGGAATACCTACATTATCTACCTACCTAGTTATATCTTGAAGCATTTTTATCCGGAACTCACGGAAGTAACTGACTATCTACACAATCTATCTGTATGAGTTTCCATATAACGATAAGGAAACGAATCTGAATTAGTAGTAGGTACTTATAACTAAACATAAAGACCTAGGTCATCATACTACGGCTCTACCGCCGCGATTTTTAGCCGTGTTATAAGCCAAGGAAACGAATATAAGCGGTCTCACTTGCAGTTATTCCCGCGACTGATTTACAAAATGCTTGCGGGTAGAAATCGCCAATGTGCGCCAAAATTAATTTCCATGGCACTTACCGACTTACGTATAAGTACATTGAAGGCATAGGCACATCGTTTTTTAACCGTAGACTAGTTTGTCTATCTCGCGCAGTTTTGCGGTTTACCGCTTGCGAGATAAAGTGATAGCTCCCGTAACTTCAGTTTCTGTCCATTATTGTGCTATTTATTAATAGGTAAGCTTGTCAAAAAATATATGTCGTTACTACTGAAGTTAAAGTTATTTTTATAAACGTTTTCAATTTTAATGTCTGCCTTGGATTTCATTCTTTATTTACCTACCTGAAAAAGTATGTCACGTATTTGGCTGCCTCAGCTGGCCATGATTTTTCGTGCGTGTCTGTATAACGAAGTGGGAAATCAATGGGAACAACAAACTTGGCTAGGCTCGTGATTTTATGTCCCTTAGCACCCCTTAGGTACATTTATAACTTATTATAATATTAGGTATGGCTAGAATGTTCATGTAACGCTAATGATATACCTATTAGGTATGTGGTTTTTGTCAGCCAACTACCTATTTCTAATACTAAAAACTGATTAGGTACATTAAAGTAGTATGAAGAATGCCATCACTTAATTCTGTTAATCATTTTTAAGCAATTAACGTTAAGTACAGGAATTTGCTACAGTACATTAAAGTAAATAAAAAGAATAGGAACTTAAGAAAATCCAATTAATGATGAAATACGTGAGATAGCGTCAAATAGATACAATTTGTACAAAATATACTTTGTATGTACAAGTCATGCAATTATCATTGGTAGAGTTAGGGTGTGGTTCGGGCTCTATCAATTCTAGTTGAACTCGGTCGCCTTTAATTGTAATGTTGGACATAATTACGATTTACTGCTAACAGTACAAGTGAATAAAACTAAACACTGATCATGTAAGTGGTTTAAAAAAACCAGCATCAACCAACTCCTAAGCCTACTATAATATGTCGTATGAGTAATAGAGGTGGATAGAGTGCTGCAAAAGGAGTTTTCTATTTACATGAAGTACCTATACGTAGATACGTCACCAAATCGATCTACATAGATGTCAACGGTGATTATCGTTTTTGTTATCATAGGACCCTTTACATTGTGAACGTCGCGTTATCGGTCTCTTATCTCCGGCTATGCATTTTCGGTGTTCCAATAACTTATTAATAACATTGTACCATGAAATTACTAATAATAACATAATAAGCTGTTGGCTATAGGCCAGATTATATTATCTATGTTCTATCATTGATATTGAAATACCTACTACCTATGCATAAATATTTTGAACACAGATAATTTTTAGTCACTTTCAACACGTTTTGAAATTACAAAACACAATGCATTTCTAGAGGTTCATTTATAGACAGCATAACTGAATCCTCATTTAAATATAATTAAAAATCAATTATTTCTGATTCTATTAAACTCAAAAAAACAAATCTTATTCATGGAAATTTTCACAAGCTAACAAATCGAAATGAATTATTTAGATTATTTTCGATTCATCATAATGTTACGAAATATAATATTGTTGTCGTTATTGTAAATTATTCATCGTTATTGACGAGTATTAGTATTGTGAAAACATTGGCCTGCGAAAGGTTATGACTAAATGTGATAACTTAGGCAAATAGAAACATGAGACAAATTAGCATCAGTTTGTTGTCCCAACTATTGAGTGAATTGACAAAGTCGAAATAAAATGGTGTTAATTGATAAATATTACAAACCATGTATGAACCATTACATTGTGCCCAAATTGTGCCATATAAATGCCAAAATTAGAAAAACAATACAATGTATTCTAAAATACAGAAATGTTTGTAAAAGGTTAAATAGAAGAGAGAGCGATTATCGTTATTAATTTAATGTTATGTCACACATTTTAAGCAAGAATCTAATCAAATTTCACCCGCGTAGCTTATATG
Organism: Colias nastes; assembly: GCA_907164665.1. Classification (NCBI taxonomy): domain Eukaryota; kingdom Metazoa; phylum Arthropoda; class Insecta; order Lepidoptera; family Pieridae; genus Colias; species Colias nastes. Next base: position 4,499 of record CAJQZM010016877.1, on the reverse strand, counting down.
AATTGAGTCGATACATATCAAACTCCGGTAAGTCCATTCTAACAGAAATGTGGGAATCGAGGTATTTTTAATAACTTAAAAAAACAATATGTTTGGACCTTTATAATTTATGACAGATATAATATAATACATTAGAATTATTTTTACGAAGAAAAAGAAATGTATTACTTGATGATTATGCCACAAAAATAGTTTTAAATCTGGACATACAGGCGTTTGATATGTACCAGCAAAACTTACCGGGTTTTGAAAAACATCGTCTTGGACTTACAGGAATTTGAAATATCACTAATGGACTTACAGGGATTTGATAGAACTCAGTTTTGGGACGTACTGAGGTGGTGGAAATGGGTAGATAGTTTGTCGCGTTGTAAGTATTGGACATTAAAATAAAATATGTAAATTAAAAGATACAAATTATTATTATTATTAACCTTTATCATCCCACTGCTGGGCAAAGAGAGAGGTCAATAAATCAAAACGGTTGAAAAAATCTCAGTACGGCCCTGGGCTTCATGGCTGGGAATTACTACTGTGCGTGTGCTATGCGTCTAGTTTCATTTATGTTTTAGCTGTTTTCTGAGCCTTGTCTGTTTTAGCTTTTGGTATTGTTTTTTTCCTTGCTTTGTCTAGAACCACCACCTCTATAGTAAAACTGTTTTCTTCCATCATTTATCAATAAAAACGATTTAAAAGCATTGGTCACACGTGTTAGCTTCAACAAAATTAAGAGAAATGGCAGCCATCTTAGTGCCATACTGCGCTGTGATTGGTCGAAATGGACTTGCCTGAGTTTGATAAACCACTGTCGATGGACATACCGGAGTTTGAAAAAACATATTTACTTTAAACCTTATTTTAATAGAGATACGATTGACTTACCTAAATTTGAAAAGTAGAGACTGGTTTAGTTTTACAATTCAAAATTGGCGCCATTGTTATCTCAATTTTGACGGGGAGTGGACTTACCGGAGTTTGATATGTATCGACTCAATTATCAACATACAAACATCAACACGACCACCATCCCTCATAAATCGAACACATACGAGTAACTATATCTATAGAAATAATTAAAAATGATTTTTGTCCTCAATATATTATGTATATCGATGTCATCCTATCAGTATTATTAATTATTACCGTTCGAGCTTGTTATTGATCGGAACTCGATATACCGCAGATACCACAGTACAATATAATAATAGCTAATTTTATTTGATATGTTTGTCTTACTTCTACGTGCGTATCAAATTTCTGTTTTGCAAACAATAATAATTACTGCATAATTAACTCACTCAATCTTTTTTTTATAATATTACTAGATCCCACAGCAGGATTAGGATTATTAGGACGCACTAATCCTTCAGCCGATTCTAAGACAATAAATTGAATAAAATAATTATAATATTTAAAGAGCGTGAAGATCAAGAAAACTCATAGTCTGGATTTTATCCTGAATAGCTGAATTGGTAAAGGCTAAATTCAACGGCAAAATAAAATACTTACGCAAGACAACGTTGTTTGAAAAATGTTTTAAAAGCATAGCATAATTAATGGTTCTCAAGTAAGGATAATAATTATTATTCATTGAAATACAGTAGCGTACTAACGCCGGTAGTAATTCACTATCGGAGGACAATTAAGCTCTAGTTATGTTAATTAAATTAACGCTCAGATAGCGCTGTAACCCTGTAAGATCGTTAATTTATTTCCCTCTAGATAAAAGTAACAATTAATAACGTATTGCCTTTCAAAGAGAAGAAGATAAACTTCGTTAAATTTTGGAATTCGGCTCGCTTCGTATAATATCTTATATCCCCTCGATATACTTACCTATATATCAATAGGTTTGTTGATCGTTTAAACTTTAAATATTAACTTCAAAATTCCAATAAAAGTTTCCTGGAACCTAAGGTCGGGTTGGAGGCCAATAATACGCTAGTAAAGCATTAATTTTACTTTAACGTATAATAGGGTCAAAATTCGAAGTATGAGAATCCCGATAAAAACATGTTATCAAAATGTCATTGCTGTATTAAATATAAGAAGGTATTTAAAGATCATCCTGAGACGCCCTGAAGTAAATTATTCTTTATTGCTAATTCTAGTACCGCGTTTCACAAATGAACGCACGACTCTGTTACCCCCTTATTAAATTTCCGTTGTTCAGGCGCATTCGAAGTTATTAAAACAATTCCCATTCCATAATATTACACAGATTATTTACGTACAAATTTGATAATTTTCAGGTTAAAGTCTTCCCTGGGGACAGCAAATATGAGACGACTTTACAAGACAGTTCCTGGCCAGTTTGGAACGAAGATTTTAAATTCCAGCTGAAACCAAAGGACGCGAAAAAGCCAAATGAGAAAATCGATCTTCAAAGTCAGCTAGCTGGTCACTTCTTGTCATTGACAATTTATGCATTATTGGAGGCGCCAAAATTAGACGGAGACAAAAGAAAAAACGCTAAAACTTTAGATGCAAAGACAACTATGAAATTGATGAACGATGAAGAACCAAAGACAAAATCCGGATTATTGGAAAAAACATTCAGTAGTTTTAAATCCACTAAAGCTGAGAGTATAACACAAAAATCTATTCTAGAAAAACGAAGGACCGTTGGTGCTGCGACGTGGAATTTTGACTCGAAACTATTTCAGAATGATTTAAAAAATGGTTTAATTGGTACACCTGATATTTGGCGACCAATTAATGCGATTACAAGTGGACTTAATACTATTGATACACGAGTAAGTAAATTCTTTTAAATATTGTATGTATAGAATTAAATTTCCCCATGACTTTAATCTTATTTTAGGTAGGTAGTTCTTTATCAACATGCATCTGTAGTAATTTAGCATAAAGCATTAAAAATAATAATATTTTTTTCATTCAATAATTTCTATAGATACAAATATGAAATTACGAAATACTTCGAGGCACGTAATCATTTGAAAGTGTAAAAAAGTTTGCTTAACTGATAATTCTACCTAATTTCAGTACGTTACGTACTTTAACGTTAAAACGTAAACGATAAATACTTTAGACCCAATCCAAGATATCACTATGGGGAGGTAGGTCTCCTACCTACCTCCCCATAGTGATATTATTGTTTTATTCAAGACCAATCTTTACACCGTTAGGAATAAATTACGGCTCGGAAACTATTTTATATCAAAATTCATACCGAGTTTTGTGTAAAATAGGCCAATATTGAAAGGGCAATAGCATTATTAGATTCAGTTGGCCTTAAATAAGCGTTGTTTAAATTATAATCACTGTAAATTGGGAAGATTTTGGATTCCATAGCATTCCTTTCACTGACTTTATAAATGCAGTTATACTACCATTTCAAGTTCACGTTTACGTTGAAAGTCGAAACACAGGATGAAAAAAGCTATTGTGCTCCAAACAATCTGCCGCGTTGAAGGGTTTTTATTTGATTAGGAACTGTCTGAGAAAATTGCCGCTACTCTGATATGGATACATTCCACTGCTTTTTATGTGGGGTTCAATCGCTATAGACTTTCTGGATACAATACCGTCTATTGGCCCCTAGTTACTTACCCGTAACTGTTAAATGCTATGGTGGTGATCCAATTTTAATAGAACGTGGACTGAATTTCCTCACCGAGATAAATCTATTGCTTGTATAAATATTTTCTGTCGACCCATATACGTTACAGATCACAAAAGTTTACCGAACAGGAGTTATAATTAGGTTGGCTTTTATTTGACGGCAAAGCGATTTTACAGCAACGTTCATATTAAATTGGATAAACATTGTCTGTTGTATAAATTGTAGATATATTTAGGTCCAAACTGCGCTACCAAGCTTGCTGCTAAATGTGTTTAATTTCTAAATTATGGACAGCTTTTATTCACGGCATTACACGTAAACAGATAGTTAACATCAGTTCAAAGGCTAACTCGCTAATAGTTTTATTAATTGATGTGGTGAGTCATCAGCAGATTGGGAGTGATTGAGAATTTTAAACAGTCTTGGAGCTCGTGTAGGCACAATAGAATAGTTTTGACCTTGACTCAGCCCAGATAGAGTATGTAACGTATATTATACAGCTGACGTAAGATAACAACCTTGGGAATCTTTATTAAAGATTTAAAACACTTTTATCGCGCGTAATTATGCAATGATGTTTTTGTATATATTTACCTAAATGACACTTTCCTTATCCAAAAGAATATCTGTTGTTACGCCTTATCAGTTATTATCATTAATTGACATCGTTAAAGGATGGAGCGTCAGGCGTAGATTTTAGATAGTGCATTTTAATTTCAATGAAATTATTTCCATAGAACTTTTATGCATAAAGTATTAGAAATTTCATTTTAAATATAAAAACAAGAATGTGATAAGATTGCTATGATTTTCTTCAGCCCATATCAAATTGAAGGATCATTATATTATAGCTAATCACAAAGTGCATGCCCGTTTGCTGCGGGTAATTAAAGTAACGTCCTCACTCGCACAC
>CAJQZM010016874.1:0-17626 GCA_907164665.1 Colias nastes | reverse complement strand
AAAAAAAAAACGCCTTGCACGGTGCATAGTGTGATGTTTTGTATGTATGTATTTGACATATTTGTTTTTTCTTCTATTCTTTTCTTTTTTTTTTAATTTAATTTAAATGAATTTAATGAATTAAAATAATATTTTTATGTAATACTTGAATACGAATTTAAATATTAACCACATAATCTATGCCGCTCTGTTATAAATTATTTTATATTGTTAATCGTTTTTTGGTCCCGCAGGACAGGCTTCGCCTAGTGCGGGAACCAATGAATCTCATAATTATATTAATATCAAATTATTTAAATTAATTAATATTGTGAAATACACCATATTGTAATAATCCTGTCTTGTTAAATAAAGGAATTATTATTATTAATTATTATTATTATGTTATCGCAATCGTCCGAAACAATGCGTCAGTGCACAAATCTCGCCGGGGTCAACACTGTACGCTTAGCATGCTGTCGACAACGTTACACGTTACCCTGGATATGCTTACCGCGGGTTATAATATATGAAATGGTTAGGTTGCAAACGTGTAAAACTGATATTGTTATTAGTTATCTAGTTTTAATATCGCAATATGTTGTTAGCGGCGTGACGACGTGCAGCAAGTGCCCGTACGTGACGTCGTGCTACCGCGCCATGCTGCGGCACAGCGGCTGCTGCGCCGGCCCGCACTCGCTCGAGGACGCGCCGCGCCGCGCGCACACCACGCTGCACTGCCTCTGCGGATACACCACGCTCATTGGTACATCTTTATTTTACCGAAGAAAAAATAATTAAAAAATTTTCCTTCATAGAAACCCTTTTTTTATGATGTATCTCCCATTTTGACCGCCTCCTTGGTACAGTGGTTAACGCGCGAGCGTAGAACCGAGGGGTCCTGAGATCGATTCGAGAAAAAAATGTCTCGGTCTGGCAGGACACAGAAGGCTGATCACCTACTTGTTCCTAAAGAAAATCGATCAGTGAAACAGATGTATAATGCATCTGCCTGCTAGGGGACATGGAACTTCACTATCTCCCATTTTTAACAAATTAATTTTCCATCAGGTACGGACATGTTGACGCATCTACTGATGACGCAGCACTCGAGCGCGTACTCTTCGGAGGAAGAGGCGCGCGCCAACATCGCCGCGCCGCGTGAGGAGCCCGCACAGGCACAAGTTGCGCAGGTTGCACAGGTTGCACAGGCCGGGCAGGATGCACAGCCGGCGCCCGAACTGGTGCCACCTGCGCAGGCCGCGCCCGCACAGACAGCGCAGTCGGATACGGTAAGCTATTTATGGTATAGAAATAAAAAAAATTTGCTTGATGTTGTTGCTGCAGTCAATATTTAGCAAATTTTGTTGAGAGCATCAAGTTTGAACATAAATTCATTAATAGATGTACGTTCACTGTACTGGTCATGTAAACATGAAAAAAAAGAAAATATATGGTCACACCACTAATATGAATTGCATTTTGTCCCATTTTAATAAGTAATAATTTATACAATTACACTATATTTTATAACAAATCAAATATCGATCCCTGGTCAGGTCCCCGTGGATAGCAGCATGTCAGCGATACCGGAGTACGCGCCGCCGTCGGTGATCAACACGCAGCTGTCGCTTGACGATTTGGCACCGCCCTCGCTGCTTCAACAGGACCAGGTAACTCCTTAACTTTACTATAATATACTAGTTGTACGGTTTACGTATTACTTCGTATTTCTGATATGGTATGGGACAACTGTAATGCTAGGAAATACATGCTATGCTCTTTATATATTGATATTGTTTTATTTTTTAGTGAAATCAATGCCCTAGAACTACATAAACAAGATTGAAGTTTCAATTATTATGCATAACTTGTAATAAAAACCTATTTCCACTATTCCATTTTTATAAATATAGTAATATGCCTAATAAATCTAGTAGGGACAGATCTGTTTAATAACTCATCATTTTTTAATATGTCATGCTATGTATATTTAAACTTTGCAGCATGATCAGGAGCTACTCAAAGAAGCTTATGACCGACCGTTGGCCACCCCGCGGCATGAGGAGCAGCACTACAGTCTTGGAGACTTTGAGCCGTTGCCTCAAGAGCCCCCACCACAGCCAGACTTTGAACAACTGTAGAAATATCTATCTACTAAAAATCAAGATATATTCATATAATATTTGCTTAGATTCTTCTATTATGCATAACAATATTCCATGTATAATGTTATAGGGAAAAGTTAAATAAAGAAGTCAATAATATTATAATGGTTTATTCTTTTTCCTTTTTTTCTTAAAATTTAAAGTAACCTTATTGCAAACTCCATAGCTATCTATACTACTGTTATCATCATCAAGTAATATTCCATCAAAATCTAGATTGTACGTCTTCCAGATGTACTTCCAAGATATTTTTACTTTACTTCCGATTCTTTGTTGAAATATTTCAAAATGTCTTGCAATAGATTTCTTTAGATCCCGAACCTTTGCTGTTTGTGGAACCTATCAAAGAAGGAAAGTTATTATCATTTTTATTTGATTCTACTTAATATTTTAATCTGTATTTTGATGAGTCAGTATTAAAACTTACAATTACTTTGAGCTTTGGTTCATTCTCTCTGGAAATGAAGATAGTAATACTTTGCCCATGTTCAGCTGCAGTCTGTAAATTATTTAGTGTTCAAAAGCAATTATGGATGACTTACATAATGAAACCTTGGTTATTGAAATAACCTAAAGCCTACAAGAGCAATGTACATTAGACTTAATTTTTTCCAAAGGTAAAAATATAACATCCACTTATAGTAATACCAACACAATGCTTAAAACAGCTAGCAAGTAAATAAATTGTGTGCAAAAGAATTTTAGATTAATCTGAAAATTTCCAGGACTTCCTGAGTTTCCATTTTCTTTATTTAAATATTAGACAATTTTACATACCAATAGCAATATTTCTTCCGTTATAACGTCTAATGGTAGATCACTCAACAAAGAGTCGCAACTAATTAACGTACAAAGGGATGATCTCGTTACTTCTAAAAGTTCATCGTGTGAGAGCATTGCAGCCACATCTTCTAAAGATTCCATAATCCTCTTTTGAGCTTGCTGGATTTGTGTATCTTCTTTAATTTTGGATACAAAAATATAAATAGGCTATCTTTCATTGATCAGCCGTTTTTTACTATGTTAAATAAATAATTTGTGATCATTGTGCTATCCAAATAATGTTATATTTAGAAGTATCAATAATTGTTTATTTCAGTTATAATGTGGCTTTTGACTTTTGCACAAAGGAATATTGTATTGTTTCATAATTCTTTTCTAAATTTGTTTGTAAATAATAGCACACTGCACAGGTGAGAACTGAAATGTGACAACCAGTGACAACCACAGAGCAAGTAATATATGACAACTGACACCAATTGTCATCACTTCACAAAATGTCACTAATATCTGTCAACTGTGGCGGAATGCAACATTACCTACTTAATCTGTGTTCGGAATGATTCAAGTTGGATTCAAGACTAAGGCCGCCTGTCCACCTGCAAGAAAACTTCCGCGAGAAATGTCCGACAGTCTGTCCGACAGCAACTTGCAAGTCTAATTCCGCGTTTCCACCTGCAAGTAGACTTGCAAGTTGCTGTCAGACAGACTGTCGGACATTTCTCGCGGAAATTTTCTTGCAGGTGGAAACGCGGCCTTAGAGCATATTCAAGATTATAATCACAGAACAGTAAAAACAAATAGAAGTGCTATAATGTCATAATTAGTATATGAAAACCAGTGTCGCCAAACCCACACATTTAAACCGATAGTTATACAGTACACAAAAAGTAAACTATGCCTTTGATTGGACAGCTTAATTTGAGTAAAACTGACTTAGGTTATAAATTCAGCATTTCAATATGTACCCTAACGCACCTTGTTATGGTTTATTTTAGTATAACATGCCTAGGTATATTAGCTGTTTTGTTTCTCTTTGCTCAGAAATTCCAAATTCGAAAACATTCAGCTATTCCACAACAGAGGGCGTTAGTTTTCGATAGATATAACTTTGAACCTCAACACACAGAAATAAGGTTGAAATTTGTGTCACTCTACATTAATGACATTAACTTGATATTAATCTGATGCTATGCTCTAAGGGATGTCAGCCTTGTTATCGATAATTCACAAATAAATATTTTTTTGTGCATTTTTTTTTCTTTCTATTATATGAGTATAGTATAATGTGCCACATTTTGGAGTATGTTTATTACTACTAAGTATGTCTTTTCATATTATTATTATTAAATAAAAAACGGAATAGAATAGTATAAATCTATATTTACAAAATACAAACAGAAAATATGCATTATTTTAAATCTTGGAACTGCCGTAGGTTTGATGTATCGGCGGCCTTTGTTAGACTTCTTAGTGCTGTTCGGCATCCAGTTAACTCGTCACGTTGCATTTATCCATTTCTCTTTTAAATTAGCCTCTTTGGGAAATCTATAAATAAATTGGATAAATGAAAGCTAAGGAAAAATAAAATAAAATTTAATATTTATAATGTTTGTCTTTTCTAAAGTATCGATACTGTCGATATGCCCTACAACCATCACTAAACCGACATTCGTTTGTTAATTGCATTAATATTCCAGAAAGTCTTGTTTGCTGTTCAATCTATATTAGTACTAATTTCTTATGGATTAAGGTTCATTTTGACTTAATATTTTTATAAATTTTTGACAAATTACGACAAGCGAAGTTATAACATAAAATATATTTAAAATAAATTAAAATAAGACTTACCGATGGTATGAAATGCCTCCATTGCTGATATTATTTCGTCTGCTATCATTTTTCCTCTCTAATACCGAACAACACGCCCTAATAAATGAATAAATATGGAAAAAAGGTTTGACAGCTGACAACCGACTCGAATATTTTTCTGCGCACAACCACAGGCACAACTGAGACCAAGTAAGGTGATCTTATCTTACTAGTGACACGTGGGCCACGCCCACATCACACTTCTATTCTAAGAGCAATATTATTGCTCTTAGGTTTTTACTGTTCTGTGATTATAATATTGTAAGAACGGCATAGCTAGGTAGTATTTAGACGTAGGTAAATATATTCTATAATATTTATCAATAATAAATTGGAGTGTATGTTTTAAAACTAACAAAATAACCGAATTTAACTAGGTACTTATATGCATAAAGATGCATACACCACAGGTATAACTGTGGTCTATTGTACAAATACCAAAACAGTAATTTTTAAAATTTTTGTGTACGTCTGTTTGTTGCGGCTAATCTCAGGCACAGCTGGACTGATTTTGACGGGACTTTCTCTGACAGATAGCTGTTGTTTTATGGAGTAACTTAAACTTTCATACCGATATTCCTAAAGAAACATTAGGAAGCAGGATGCATTCATGCACGCCGGCCGGTGAAACTGCGAGGCGCAGCTACTGTAGAAAATAAAAAGAACGGCGCAACGCAATTTCATTACCCGATAGGGCCCGCATTGCGTGGTGCGAGAGATTCCTTTCTTTAGTTTTTCTAATCAAACAAGCATTCACGAATGAAATTGAATGATGAGAAGTATATTATTCACGACCTGCAAGCTGCGTCGACCGATTTATTGCATTTGTTGTCTGTCAATTTCACGATTGATAAAACAAGCGGGGAATAACCGCAGACGGTATAACCACAGTATTACCATATTTCCTACAGTAGTGCGACGAATGTACTTGTGCAGAGAAACGGAGGGGAACTGGCGGGGGTCGGGCGACGCGGGCCGCGTAAGGCAAACACGCTTAGTTTGCCTTACCTAGCGCGAAAGGACGACGCAGTCGTATTTTTTGTGTAATAATTTTATTATACATAGGTACTTACATATTCTATTATGGCGCGCACAAACTGTTCCGTTTACGGATGTAAATCTACATTGAAATCCCAGAAGGAAACAATATTTCAGAAAGATTGTATTAATTGTATCTGTTGAATTAAAATCAAAGCTATGTATATGTCGTCCTCATTATTTTATAATCAGATTGTACATCCCAATTCGAATGCATTACTTAGTTAAATGTTATAATATACAATTAAGAACATCCAAAAATAAAGTGTCCACCTAAATAATATTTAGCAGTGCAATATCTGTAATTATATATTTATGAACAAATAATTACATCAGATTTAATAATCGCAATTATTTTGAATGTACATATGAATAAATGATTTCATCATAATATGTATTAATAGAAAGAAAGAAAGAAAGAAAGAAAAAAAGCTTTATTGCCAACAAAAACTTAGACTAACTTAACTTAAAAAGTAAACACGTATTAGGCAATCGGAACAGACTCAGCCATGCTGTGGGCTAACACCCGAACAGCGCTGATTTTCAGTCTGCCCGCGTATTTCCGAGGTCCTACATTTATATAATAAATACTAATAATAAAATTACGTCTATAACTGTTCCTATCAATAAAGGTAAAAATTTATAAATACGTCTACATATTGTGTACATGATATAATATGCATATATATATATATTATAAAATAAAATAAACAATATTATGTATTATACTTACATAGATATTTAAATAATTCAGATAGATAGGGCGTATATATTATATATTACATATGAATGAAAATATATATGTATGTGTATATGGATGGGAATATTTGTAATAAAAAATTGTTTTACCTGCGTGTTGATTCTGCTGTCTGTTTGTTCAAGAGTATCCTTTTGTATTTATACTTGAATGATACATAAGACATACTAAGCTTTAAGGGTGGTGGAAGGTCGTTCCAGATCTAATAATCACAATTGTTTTATTTCCCATTTGTTGCAACCCTAGCGTATTTTCGTGTGGCAGCGTAAGTACCTACGCTGGCGGCGGCATCGCGTGACATCAAAGGCGATTCCTTACTGTAGGAAATAATATTGTAATACTGTGGTATAACCACAGTATTACCATCCTACAGTAGTGCGACGAATGTACTTGTGCAGAGAAACGGAGGGGAACTGGCGGGGGTCGGGCGACGCGGGCCGCGTAAAGCAATCACGCTGAGATTGCTTTACCTATCGCGAAAGGACGACGCAGTCGTATTTTTTGTGTAATAATTTTATTATACATAGGTACTTACATATTCTATTATGGCGCGCAAAAACTGTTCCGTTTACGGATGTAAATCTGCATTGAAATCCCAGAAGGAATATTTCAGAAAGATTGTATTAATTGTATCTGTTGAATTAAAATCAAAGCTATGTATATGTTGTCCTCATTATTTTCTAATCAGATTGTACATCCCAATGCGAATGCATTACTTAGTTAAATGGTATAATATACAATTAAGAACATCCAAAAATAAAGTGTCCACGTAAATAATATTTAGCAGTGCAATATCTGTAATTATATATTTATGAACAAATAATTACATCAGATTTAATAATCGCAATTATTTTGAATGTACATATGAATAAATGATTTCATCATAATATTAATAATCACAATTGTTTTATTTCCCATTTTTTGCAACCCTAGCGTATTTTCGTGTGGCAGCGTAAGTACCTACGCTGGCGGCGGCATCGCGCGACATCAAAGGCGTTTCATTACTGTAGGAAATAATATTGTAATACTGTGGTATAACCATGTATAACGAAAACACTTATCGCCGTGTAATTTTCATTGGATGTTATATTATCGCCTGTGGGGACTTCTCGTATACTGTATACCGAATGAAATTACGCCAGAAAAGATAGAAAACTGCATTCATAAATTTCTCAAAATTTGCTGTTGAAGCGAACTGACGGAGAAAATATGTTTAAAAACGACGAACATCCATGAGGACTTTCCCTTCAATTAGTGGAATAACAAAGTTCCACCCTGCATAATTAATATGTTTGCGAAACTTAATTATTGTTAAAACGTCCTAATTTTTGTAAAATTATAAGAATATAAAAATTTATTTCATCTTAAACAACAAATCTTAATCGATGCGTTTATGATATCGAATATCACTACGTCATAGTATAAAACAAAGTCGCTTTCTCTGTTCCTATGTATGCTTAAATCTTTAAAACTACGCAACCGATTTTGATGCGGTTTTTTTAATAGATAGAGTGATTCAAGAGGAAGATGTTAGTAATAATTTATTGTTAAATAATTGATTAGGTTTTAGACAAAGCGGGCGCAGCCGCGCGCGGAAAACTAGTATATTTTATAACTAGTAAATTTTGTATATTTTCCTAACTACTAAAATAATATTATGGTAAGTATATGAATCTTATCTATCTATATTACTTGCTCTGTGGACTGTCAACTGTGCTATCTATAATCTATATGTCAAATTACGGGAAGGGTTCCTTTGAGGTTATCTTTTGATATACTAATTAATAATTATTTCTAATTTCATACTAAATAAAACCCATTAAATATTGCGTAAAATTATAAACATTCGTAATCTCAATCAAGCAATTAAATAATGGATTCCCTTTCTACCGGTTCTTTGAGCGGAGTTCAAAAGGAGGAACTAATGGACCAGGTTAAACAGCAAATAGCTATCGCTAATGCTCAGGAACTATTAACGAAAATGTCAGAGAAATGTTTTAAGAAATGCATCTATAAGCCTGGAACTTCCCTCGATAATTCGGAGCAGAAGTGCATAGCGATGTGCATGGACAGGTACATGGATGCCTGGAATCTAGTATCTAGGACTTACAGCAGTCGCATTCAGCGGGAAAGGAATAACATGTGAAACTTTTAAATCGGTTTATGTTTGTAAAGTGTTATGTTAACACAGTGCTGTAAATATAGATGTCTCAGTAGTTCCAGACAGACAGACATGTTAAAAATTGTGAGTTGCGACTGTCCGTTGTTATGTTAAATAAAGATTATTTAGGTTGTGTAAATTATTTTTATTTCTAATCTTAACATCATATATGTACAGATATTAATTATAGAATAAACTGCAAAAAAATCTTGCATAACACTTTATGATATTTCACCTTTCAGAGCTTTTTTTCTGTACAAGTAAAGCTTTTTGATCCACATCTCTTTTAATTCATCTGGACTTGGTATTTCCTGAAACATGAAAAAGCCACACTTAATTCTGGTGAACAGGTTTTTGAAGTGTAATTGATAAGTAATAGGTATGCAATTATTTATTTTTGTAATCTCTAAATATTTAAAACCCATAATTTCTGATTGGAATCTATACTAATATTATAAAGCTGAAGAGTTTGTTTGTTTGAACGCGCTAATCTTGGCAACTACTGGTCCGATTTGAAAAATTCTTTGGGTGTTACATAGCCTATTTATTGAGGAAGGCTTATAGGCTATATATTATCATCTCGCTAAGACAAACCGCGAGGCACAGCTAGTATATTATATAATATGAGTGTTTCTCAATTGAAGTTGTCTTACAATTTTGAATTTTGTAAAACAATAATGACCTAGAAATTCAACTAAAAATAAAATAATGCTTATCATACCTATGAGCTTGACAAAATAGTGTAATAAACAAAGCTTACTATGACATGCATTCCTATAATCTCAGTCTGAACTGAGTTAGGATCTTTAGAAGTTTGCTAGTTAATATACTAGATTAATTGGATATTTTGCAAGTTTTGAAAGAAATTCACAAAGGTGAATGTGTTTTAATTTACTGTTAACGTAATTCAGTGGTTTTTTAAGTATTCTATAATAATACCTAACCTACATGTGTATTTATGCCAGTCCTTCTAACGTTTGTAATTCAGTTCAGATTGTGCTTAAAGGTATACATATTATTGTAAGTTTATTGTATTTTTTTTATAAAAATACAACATTTGGTTAATGGCTGCCCGAAAATAATAAGGCGCCATACTCTCTTTTATACAAAAATAGTTTGATACCTGAAGAATAACACAGGATAGGTTTCATTCCTGAAATCACATGGGAACAAGATCTATGCAGATTTTTCTTTTACTACACAGGTGTACGAAAGCTAATAAATTGTATGATGATGCCAAGCATCATCACCCTAATAACTTATCATTAAGAAGAAACAAACTCACATTAAAATCAATTATAGAGTCCTCTGTTTTTGGTTCCATCTTTGTTTCAGGCACCTTAACTGTTTGTGCATTTAGATCAATAACAATATTTTGCGATTGTTTCTTATTTTTGGATGAAGTAAAGGATTTCTGAACAAAAGAGTCACTGTTGAGTTCATCAAGAAGGTTTCTATCATGTATTGTAGGCATGTCCTCCTTCACTTCTACCTCTTTGTAGTCATATGTGGGCAGCTTGGTCATGGTGAGGCCAGCTGCCTCGGCAGCTTTGATTGCTCTCTCAACTTTTGTGTCTGTATCATCAAGATTTACTTTTTGAGTTCTTGGTTCTGAAAAAAGCAGTTAATTATAGTTTTGCAATATGACTTATAATTTACAGATAACTAAAAAGGACTAAATAACATAGACAAAGGAAAATTTTGTATTATTATATATATAAATTTATAAAGAATAGAAAAAAATTCGATTACGAGGCGGGTCTCCAACCCGCATCCTTTCACGCAAAACTGGGGCGGATGCTTGACCAACTCAGACACTCGTGACCCGCCAGAGCTATCGAATTTATTCCATTCTTTCAGTTATATGTGTTTAAGGGACACACCGTGGGCCAACTATTATATATAGCCCAGCAATACAATATTTTTCATTATCAAGTTAAAACTGCATAATTCTTCATTCACATAGGCTGTGGAACGTGAAATTGCAACAATAGCCTACCTATATCAAATGAGTTAGATCTACTTTTGGACCGTGAATGTCTTTTATGTTTTCGAGTGCTTTTGCTATAGTTGCGTGAGCTGGATCTTGAGCGGGATCGTTCTCGGGAATATTTAGCGCGTTTTGAGCGTGATCGCGACGATGATCTTCGCTTAGTTTTACTGTCATATCGGTCCTTGGATACACTTCTGGAATAACTTCGTCTTCTATGCTTCGATCTAGAGACTGACCGTTTCCTTCTGTGGCTGCCTGACTCAGATCGATCTTTTGATCGTGTACGTCGTTTATGTTTACTCTTTGATTTTTTACGGTCGTATGAGGACTCGGAACTATAGGATGAACTTCGCTTTTCACGGTACCGGTTCCTTTCCCGATCCCGAGGCATAGTATTATATTATGTGTAGTTTTGTGGTTATTGAAACGGACAATAAGGCATTATTCGTTTTTATAAAAAGCACCTCAATGATCGTATATTTCTATAATGTGGAGGTATTGTTAATAAATAACAAACCCTACCTAATAATTTATTTATATTTAAAGAACACCTACACCTATTAAACTGACACTGACAAAACTTTGACACTAACACTAGATCTGTGATTAAAACGAAATTACAGATTATCTGCAGGCATTTGCACATTTAAAAAATAGGTGCTGCAGATAACACAAATTTATAGGTCGTTGTACATACAATACCTTATAAGTGCTTTAAATGATTGTACAACTCACAGTAGTTTAAATTTTACTCATTAATTATATGATATACCTACTAACTACCGAATTACATGCATAACCTTATGGTCCGATCGAAATAACGTACAAATTATGCGTAAAATTCAACCAGTGCAAACTTAGCACCCCATCTATGGAATTTTGGGTCGAAAATGACCTTGATCGTTAGGTCCCCGTTAGGTCCTTTAAGGTCCCACAATTTTTTCGTTAGGTCCCCTTTAGTTTTTTTTTAAATAATTTTTTAAATTTTAGGTATAAAAAAAATACACTTTAGCACCCCATCCATAGAATTTTGGGTCAAAAATGACCTTAATCGATAGGTCTTCGTTAGGTCCTATAAGGTCCCACAATTTTTTCGTTAGGTCCCCTTTAGTTTTTTTTTAAATAATTTTTTTTTAATTTTGGGTATAAAAAAATTACACTTTAGCACCTCATCCATAGCAAAATTGGCGAATTTTATCAAAATCGTATTCTTTACCGTTAGGTCCGTATAGGTCCATCATTGAAATTGTTAAATTATTTATTTTATTAAAATATACCTACATATAAAAGAAAGTCGTGTTAGTTACTCCACTTATAACTCAAGAACGGCTGCACCGATTTAGCTGAAAATTGGCAGGGAGGTAGTTTAGAGCCAGGAGAAGGATATAGGATACTAAATATGTACCACGGGCGAAGCCGGGGCGGACCACTAGTTATAAAATAATTGAAACCTGCGCATGCGCCATAGAGCATTAAGGCATGCGCACATCATACATAAACAGCGCGAAATTTAAATTGGTATCGTTTCATTTATTAAATCAATAAATAAATCTATACTAGTCACGTCGTTCGAAAGATGAGACTGGCTTCACGGATGAATAAGTTTTACTAACCTATGAATTCTGTCGCAACATGTATACAATCTTCTTTTTGTTTGATTTAAGCTATTTTCTCTTTCTGTAATTATTTGTATTTACTAATCATTGTAAATAAAAGCTTCCGCACAGCACTCTTTATAATTTTACCAATATTTCATCAATAAAACCAATAAATTCGCAAAAAATTTGAACCGTTTTCAACAAAACTGACAATTATCTAGGGTCTATTATGTTAGGTACGCAGAAACCACACTGGCTTTTTATTTCGAAAATTTATTTGGCAACACTTAACAGTTAACTGTCATTAAAACCTGAGTTGTTGATGTGTCAAAGCTTGTCAAAGTGATTTTTTTTCTGCGATTTTAGCTTAGGATTTTAGTGATTTCTAATAATTGAAAACTGAGTTGAAAACATGACGAAAACTTTAAACTATGATTAATAAATTTAAAAAGAAACAATTTGAAAGAGATGTATTTTTCAAGGAAAAACAAGAGTGTTTAACTACGAGAAATATCTCAATGCATTGTTAATTAGTGTGACTTGATATTTTGATACTTTTCATCTTGATTGCATTGCACATTTATTATTATTATTTTGCATGGATGATACCAGTAATCCAGTTATAAACTATTCAAGCAACAATATAAAATTGAACGATCTGTCCGTTCAAAATGTTTAAAGACACAAAATCAGTATCTCGACGAGATTTCTTCTATGACCGAACCATGTTGCAGAGCAGTACAAAAAAAACAAGATGGAATAACTGCAGAAATGGAAGAGTTAATGATGTCAGAGATAATGATAGTGATTCTTATTCTTTATTCGCGGCTGAACGCGGCTTTTAGATTTAATATGATTATATTGATTAAACAAAATTTAATTGTATTTTATTATGTTTTTTCTTACTTTCACTAGCTGTTCTTTTTTTTATCTGTATCAGATAACTGTACCAGATTACATATAATGATATATATAATATTATATAGATGAAGAGTTTGTAGAGGTTGTTAATCTCTCAAAAAAACAAAGCTCGTAATAATAAATTAAAGTATCAAAACTTTATTTCCAACTATAACCTAAGTTATTGGTATATTAAGAAGAGCTGGAACGTCAACACATTTACACATTGCACATGTTAGGCCGGGAGATACTGACACAAAATTTCGGGTCATTTGTAACAGGATGGCGGTCTAGAGGGGTCTTAGTACGCAATGACAAAAAGAAAAATGATGGTCAGAACGCTGGTACCGGCGGACTAGTCGCGTGGACGTTAGTCACACTCGTCGGATAAATAGCGAAAGTCCAACGATTTGTAACACAAAAATTTTAGAATTTACCGATAGCCCTTAAAAAAGATGTAGGCGGTAGTGTCATGCCATACTTTTACGATGTGACTTACAGTCCGCCATACCGACGTGAATGCGTTGATTTAAAAAAAACAATTCAACCATTTGTACCGGGCTAACTTTTGCACAGGTAACCATCGTCGTGCAGCCATTTACTAAAATCGCCATGCCATACTTTTCGGACGATTCCAAATGGTCGCCATACCGCGGAAAATCTGCAAATTTTTGAATTTTTTTTTCTCGCCAAACGATTTGTACCACCCTACATTTTTTTTTCAACAACTCCTGAATGATTATAAATAGAAGTGTGATAATGCCATACCTGTGGGAGGTGGCGAATGTGTATAAGATTTTTTTCTTATTGTAAGATTTTATTCGTAGTTTGAACGATTTGTAGCAGTATGGCACTAATTTTTCCCTCTATTAAAAGTATGGCAAATATAATAATGGTCACGTTGCATCATATACTTTCCAAAAATGCCGTACTGGTACAAATCGCCAATTCTTTTCATTTTTTTTTTACGTCTTGGCTTAAGCTTACAATCATCCGCCCCATGTTTGCAATCTGCGATATTTTTTTCTAGGTAGAATTGTATACAAACAAACAGAATATAATGATCCCATACTGTAAAAAATTATTTTACGTATTGTACAGTCGTATTTTTGAAACGTGACGAATAAATTAATTTTTCAAGTATGGCAGCACTTTTTCCCCCTACTAGAAGTATGGCAAATATAATAATGGTCACATTTTATCAAATACTCTCCAAAAATCCAAATGCAATACTGGTACAAATTGTTTGGCGAAAAAAATTTTTTTTTTTGCAGATTTTCGGCGGTATGGTGGCCATTTGGAATCGTCCGAAAAGTATGGCATGGCGATTTTCGTAAATGTCTGCACGATGATGATTACCTGTGCAAAAGTTAGCCTGGTACAAATGGTTGAATTGTTTTTTTTTTTTAAATCAACGCATCGCGTCGGTATGGGGGGCTGTAAGTTACACCGGAAAAGTATGGCATGACACTACCGCCTACATCTTTTTTATGGGCTATCGGTAAATTCTAAAATTTTTGTGTTACAAATCGTTTGACTTTCGCTATTTATCCAACGAGTTCAACTAACGCCCACGCGACTAGTCCGCCGGTACCAGCGTTCTGACCATCATTTTTCTTTTAGTCATTGCGTAATAAGACCTCTGTAGAACCGCCATTCTGTTACAAATGACCCGAAATTTTGTGTCAGTATCTCCCGGCCTATGTATGTGTCATATTTTGCAATTGTTTATAAATACAGGGTGATGTAATTGGTGTAGTACGAATATCTAAAAATCTATGAAGAATTTTGTGATACAGTAAATGGAAGAATTATAGACTATTTTACAGTATTTAATAAAATCATTTAATTTTTTTTTCATTTTCATTAGAAATGTCAATTTTTCTCACCAAGGTGGAAATTTGGATGATAAGGATCTTGTTAGAAAAATATAAATTTTGACTAAAATCGGCATTTTTTTTTTCAAAAATCAAATTACTAATTAATAATCAGAGTTATCACATTATTAAAAAAAATAAGCCAAACTATACACAATTTTTACCTACTTGATGCAATCCTCAAAGATCATGGACATAGTGTATTGCGCCTTCCACCATACCATCCAGAACTCAACCCAATAGAGTTACTATGGGGCATAATTAAAGGGAAAGTAGCATCACAAAATGTGAACTTTAACTTGAAAACTGTGGAAGAATTATTTAGAAAGGAAGCAAATGCTATTAGTCTGGATATGTTTAGTGACGTTTGGAGAAAGACGATAATGAGGAAAAATATATTCAATTAGAACCAAAAGTAGATAATTACACTGACTCATTTATAATAACATTAAGAAATTCCGACGGCGAGTTCTTCGAGCGATGAAAGTTTCAGTGAAGTAGAAGATTACGATTATGATTAAATAGATTCTTCTTCATCTCTATAGATACTGCTTTCTGAATTGGTGGTAAATGTTAAAACTGTTAAACTGTTATGACGATTCAAAAGTGCTTCTAGAAGAAGTCTAATTGTATAAATGTTTGAGTTTGAGTTTAAAACCAATAGTGTGAAAATTATACAATAAACATGTAACACATATTTGTTAGCGCGTATTGGTAGGTATTACGTACTTACTACAAATATAATATTTCTTAGATATCTTTACTCGACCAAAGTCAGGACAAGACTGCTCCGCAACTGCAGAAGACGTCCGTTATTTAAATCATTATCAAAACAACCATCCGTGTGTTGGGAGCACAGAACATATATACTCACAGGGGAGGTTGGGAGTGAGCGCACGTGTTATTTGTATTGTTTTTATGACCTGAAATTTAATTATTATTTGATAATTGAATGATTATTAATACTTTTATCCAATTGATTATTATTAGAATAAATAATTAACTTCATCAATTGATTTACTTTTAAATTATAATTTTACAGGTAAATTATGAGAGCTTTCATAAGTAATTATATTTGCATATATTTATCTACAACGCACCCATTTTACAATTCAAGTCTAAAATGAAACTAGAGTCGCATTTATTTTTGAACATACTGTAAGTGAAATTGCATAAGTGTGAGTACTGTGAACATGCCAGCTTTCCTTAATTGACCGATACCATAATACGATGATTTTTTGAATTTGCCGCCTTTTCCAGTCTTATCTTTCGTTAGCCGGACTATCAATCACTAGGTAATGGTCCATTGAAAAGTTACATTTGGGGTTGCATTTTTTAGAGGACGCAATTTTATTTTTTTGATGTGTAGGGGTGGTCAGTGTGAAGCTATCACCAAGTTTGTGGGGTCGCCACCCTTGTCCCACGGCCGCCATCTTGAAAATAGCGGTTGATATGGTTTTTACGATATATCTCTTAAACTATTTATTTGATAAAAAAAATTTGTTTACATTATTTGTTGCAAATTAAATACTCTACAACTTTGATCCTGCAACTTTTTGTCGTAGAACTATAAATAAAAAAGTTATAAGCGAAAATGTTCAGAAATTAGAGATATTTATATTTCTCAATAAAACTTTTTTTTATAATTTTACGTAGAAATGATATTTGACCATTTTTGTAGATTGTTTTTCGAGGAACAACTTTTATATACAACATTTTTTCATTAATTAAATAGCTAAGGTTTTACAGCGCTCCGAAGTGAGTACTAATTTTCAGTACTCTGAACTATACAGTATACTTATATTATGTGTGTACTAATAATAATTTGTCATCAGTAATGGTTTTTTTTGTTATTATAATATTTTTAATAATTAATTTTGCAATATCACTAATAATTAATTATTGAATCTTTTCCCCACCACCCAGGAGGTAGAGTCTGGAAGCGCGACTTTTTTTTACGTCGAAAAGCAGGTCTGAAATGTTCTGCAGTGTGCTTCTATTGTTCTGGAGTATGAGAAAAGAGCCAATAGCCAATATATGTATAGTTAAGAGTACTGAAAAATAGTACTCACTTCAGAGCGCTGTAAAACCTTAGTTATTGACGTTATGAAAAAATGTTGTACATAAAAGTTGTTCCTCGAAAAACAATCTACAAAAATGGTCTGATATCATTTCTTCGTAAAATGATAAAAAAAAGTTTTATTGAAAAATATAAATGGCTCTAATTTCTGAACATTTTCGCTTATAACTTTTTTATTTATAGTTCTACGACTAAAAGTTACTACTTATACCAAAGTTGTAGAGAATTTAATTTGCAACAAATAATGTTAACGATATTTTTTTATCAGTTAAATAGTTTAAGAGATATATCGTAAAAACCATTTCAACCGCTATTTTCAAGATGGCGGCCGTGGGACAAGGGTGGCGACCCCACAAACTTGGTTTTAGCTTCACACTGACCCCCCCTACACATCAAAAAAACAAAATTGCGTCCTCTAAAAAA
>CAJQZM010016851.1:0-14833 GCA_907164665.1 Colias nastes | reverse complement strand
TTTTGCCTTTATAATCTGTGTTTAAAATCTCTTATATAATGTTTGTTAATGTAGTGTTTATATTTTGTATAATAGAATAAGGGTAAATAAAGAATGAAAAATATTATATTTGGTTTGAAAATAAAATGGACGAGATGTCGATAGTTTTAATAGTTCTTTAGAAGCTCAGCTGCTGTAATTACCTGCTTAATTATCAAAAAATGCATAAAAATTATGTACCTAGTTTTCTTATTATTTCGTTTATTACTGAACTTTGACGAAAGAAAATCTACGTTGTAAAAAAATGTTTCTGAACAGATTTATTGTTAAGTAAGATAATGCTATAATTTAAATTAGATCAATTAATTGATACAAGTTATCAAAAGTGAGACAAAGAATCATATCCATAACAATTCCTCATTACTTTCTCTACTCTTATTGTGTTCATAATTTAACCAAATAAACACAAACACCACAGTACAAAACGAAAAACAGCATTAATCTCTATTTTCCATACTTCCCATACAAAGGCTTGGTAGGTTGCTTTTTTTCATATTTTACATGAATCACTTGTATGTAGCAAAAGCATTGTCTTTCAAATACGATTACAGCGGTTTCAACGAAGCCCGGAAAGAATAAAAATCGGTCAAGTGCGAGTCGGGACACTAAGGGTTCCGTATAGATAAGCTAAAGAGCAACTGAAAAAAATCCCACCCACCTAATGTATGACCGCGCGAACCGTTGCTTTACCTCGATTTTTTATTTGTTGTTATATCGGCAACAGATCTATAACTTTTTCAACAGTCTCTCTTTCACTGTTCATGAGATACAGGCCTGGTGACAGACGGGCGGACAAACAGCTAGAAAGATAGTTATAGGGTCCCTATTTATACCATTTGTGTACGGAACCATAAAAAGTATGGGGTTAGACATCTTCTTTTTGTGTGAACCGAGTGGATACATTTCTCTTTGTAATTTTTCGATTGTAAAACGATTCAGAGATTGGCGGACTATTGTACTTTTTAATTGAGTATTGTAATTGATTTGCGCTTTACTTTGGTTGGGAAATTTTCTTTGGTTTTATGGTGAGATGAGGAAATAGCAAAAATACATATCCATACCTATGTGTTTAATTATTTTTTATAAAATTTGTAATGGAATTGAATTATATCTGTGACATACTAAGAGATCGCCCGTATGTTTAACTAGAGATACTTTAATTAATTATTGTATATTTTGTTTGAATTATTTATTACTAGATTACCGCCCGCGGCTTCACTCGCTTTGTCTAAAACCTAATAAATTATATACTAAAAGCTTCCTCTTGAATCACTCTATCTATTTAAAAAATCGCATGAAAATCCGTTGCGTAGTTTTAAAGATTTAAGCATACAAAGGGACATAGGGACAGAGAAAGCGACTTTGTTTTATACTATGTAGTGATGATGCCCGTAATAAAGTATGTGTATAAGTAGCAAGAGGTTAGGTTTTTATCGTTTTATGTAATCTTTACATTATTTTAAGTGTTTAAGAGTTTCTTTTTCTACAAAAGTATAGATTTAAAGTAATGAAATTCATACATTAATAGTTTTCAATAAGCTAATCTCGCGATTGCTACATGAATATGAAAATCATAGTTCTTAAGAAAAGTTTCTCGTTTTCTCTAGGGAGCTGATGTCTACAGAGCAACTAGTATGTATATAATACGACGTATTTCCAACAATTCTTCTTATTGTTTCTTAACATAGAATGTCTTTTGTTTTTTTAAGGGAAATTTCCATAGGCGCGATGAGAATTAAAATTTCAAGATCGCGTCATGGCAATACCGTCACGTCATGGAGTAAGGCTACGATTTTGGTATACCTATTTAAATCCTGCCATAGAAGTTTCACTTCTGACACGTGTGATCGGCACACACGCTCTTTTTTCTTATCTTCAAGTCACTCCTTTCAGTACAGATTGGTCAATTTACGAAGCAGCTAATTCAAAACGCCACAAAGCTAAACACGAAACCCAAATGACGAGTTAAAAAATATTCGCAAAAGCATTTCACAATGAATATTACGCGCATTAAGGCGCTTCAGACAAATCACGGTTGTAACAAGATATTTATACAAATTCCAAGCTAACAGCCTGAGGCTACGAAGCACCTATTTACGAACATAAATGATTCATTTTTTGCTCTCTTTAAATTTTCCGCTTTCTTAACCGAAGCGCGGGTAATGACGTTTAGAAGCAACAATGACGTCATAAAACGTAGTCGAGCCTTGTAATAGGTTTTGGGGTCTTCACACCTGAACGTACTAGGGCATCTCAGATTTATCTCGATTCGAACACGATTTGATTTAACTAGAACAAAACTATATTAAATAACAAAATTTAGGCATAGATACAATATTATGTGCATTGTACTGATCAAGCGTAAACTTAGGTACACACAATACAATATGTAAATTGTACTGATGAAGCATGACCTTTATAAAATTTATTAATTTTAGCTGATAAATGGTTGATATTTAGGAAAAATAATTTAAATTAACATAATTTTTGCTCATAACAGTTATATCTATCAGTGGAGCCATTGCAATTGAATGAGATAGAGAATTTTATAGTGTTTTTAGAATACCATCTTGTTCTGTGTTGCTTTTCTTCATATTTTTATTATATTAGTCCTTTTAATGTCGCCTGATATTTTCATATTTTAAAAGAAAATAATGGTAACACAGTCTGTTACATTCCCGCTGAATAGGTATTTTAATTATAATCTCGAATATTAAAAACTCCTTTCGTTTTCTTTATGTTGGGGAAAATGCACGAAATTAAAGGATCAAAGTGCGCCCCTCGTAAACCTTAATAGCATACTTATATTATATTTACTGTTAAAAGTCTATGATACTTTTATTTTTGCTTTCAACTAACACTGTAATTAACGAATTATTTCTAGCTGATCAACTCAAATTATTTGCTCTGATTTCCAGTACGACCGGTCACCGGCGGCCTGCATCCAGCGGCTCCCTGCCACTCGGACCAGGTCGTCTGTCCATCTTGTGGGAGGTCGTCCCACGCTTCGTCGTCCCGTTCGTGGCCTCCATTCCAGAACCTTTTTGCCCCAACGGCCATCGGTTCTACGGGCTATGTGCCCCGCCCATTGCCACTTCAATCCGACGACTAACTCTCATGTATCAATTGATAATCCGTGTTGTCATAACTTAACCAAATTTAAGTGAGATCACATGGCAAGCACCAGCTTTCAAATAAAAATCTGTTTATCCAGTCGAAAGTTCTGAGGTAACAAAGGAAAGTAATACAGTCGAATTCAGAGCGTCCTCCTTTGTTTGATGTCAGATAATAATAAGATTATTTGAACTGTGCGACTAGCATTTCCATACGGTCGAGGATAATATACCCAACAATTCATTCCATACCCGACAGTAAACAAAATGTACCAACAATTATAAAGCAAAGTATAAAAAGACACTAACAATACGCTATCTAAACCTTTGTACATTTTCAAACGACAGAACTTCAGAATGCAGAAGATTTTAATTAGCACAACCAAAGCAGTTCTTTTTATCCAGAACCTAAAAATAGATGCCGAATTTAAATTGAAAATGACATAAATGATGTTGAATCTACAGGGTATAAGTTTCACGATCACGATACAAAGACAATGGCGCTATTATATTGAGCTCACAATGTACTGATTAAGCGCTACCCTGGTGATCGTAAATTATTTCGATCTTAGGCCCGTTGGGACCCTTCAGACGAGACGCTTTTATATGCCACAACTACGATATCAAATATTATGAATGTTGTTAGATTAATTAAAGACATGTATTATGCAAATTATCTGCTAACTTAATGTGCTATCACTAATAACTACTGTTAAATGGTAACCCATGGTAACCTACAAATAGCTCTTCTATTTTGCCACCTTTATCAAAAAGAGGATAAAATAAAGTTGAAATATTTGTAAAGCATAAGTAAGTGGTCAATATCAAGGTATATCCTTCATATTGTTAAACTACTCTGCCAGAGTACAAAATTAACTCTTTCATTGTTAAACTTAGTTCGTCTGAAACGCCTTTTCGATACGTACACAACAGGTATTGTACTAAAACGCATTGATGAAAATGATTTACTTTTAATAGCTCCATTATGAAGTCCATGATAATAAATTCGCTTAGAAATTGACGCGTAATTTCGTGAAAATTGATGAATAAATTTATTATTATGAGTAGAACGTGTTTTGAATAGAGAGCCATAAAATTTTGTTACAGACGTGGTAATTATATTTATAGATCTTTCTTATTTTAAAAATTTATATTATTCAACTAATAAAGTACTAATTAGCCTTTTAAAAACGCTATCCAATGCAACAAAAGCAGACTCGAGTGCCATACGCCAACAATTTGCGGCTTTAAAAATAGCTTATAATGTTTGTAGACAATTACAAGTAAGCATTGCTTACAAACTAGTAATGCATCATGCTTACAAACAATTATATTATTATAATGAGTAATTCGAGTAGACAAGTATCAAAATTAAATCCCTATATTATAAATTATCGTCACATATTTTACGATAAGATAGCCAAACCCAAATAACATCGGAACTTAGAGTAATACAAGGTGGCTAACAATGAAGACCTATTTAGTATTTTTATTAACAATCATTCTTGGAACCTCAGCTCTAAAACAAACGTTTGAAGGTTATAAAGTTTACAAAATAATTCCTAGGACTCAGGAAGAGGTGAATGTTGTAAAAGATTTACAAACAAATGGAATCGGGCAACTATGGGATGATCAAGTAAATATTAATTATGAAGCGAGAATAATGGTACCACCATACAAAGATGATGCATTTGAAAACGCTTTGGTCCGTGATCATATTATAGGTGCAGAAGAGTTAATCAGTGATATGCAAAGGTAAAAATAAATTATATAAAAGGTTCTAATTAAAAGTGTTATGGAAACTGAGAAATTTTTTAATTGTAATTATTATGGCCATGCTTGAATTAAAATTTGTTTATGATTTATTAATATCTTAAAAGACCAAAAGTTGCAACTGAAATAAATAAAATTCATATTATTAGTTAGTTTTAAGAAGTTGTTGTTTGTATTATTGTTAAACCAATGTCATTTCACAGAGTTATAGATGATCAGCTACAACCAGTGAAAAGAAACTCGAGAAATAGCGAAGCATTTCTAGGCATGACGTGGGACAAATACCATACTTTAGATGAAATTTACAAATGGCTCGATGATCTGGCTGCTACATATCCAAATATAGTCAAAACAGTAGTAATGGGCAGATCGTTCGAAAACCGAGAGATTAAAGGAATTATAATCAATTACAATCCAGACAAAACAGATAAAGTAATTGGTATGTTAGAAGGTACACTGCATGCAAGAGAGTAGATATCACCGGCTATAGTTAGTTGGATTGTTAAAGAATTTTTGACTAGTAATGATCCAGCTGTAAGAAGTATAGCAGAAGATATAGAATGGCACGTGTTTCCTGTAGTAAATCCTGATGGATATGTTTATACATTCACTGATGTAAGTATATGATAAGATTGTATTATTAATTACATAAATTAGCATCTAGGTCATAATAAAAAGTTAAAAAATATGACCTGATACGTACTTTAAATCTTACTCTTTGAAGATAAATATATTTCTCTAACCTATTATATAAAATTGAAATTTTTGCTTCTTAGAAATTTCCCATGAAAAAATACATGTTGTTATGTTGTTGTTCTAATTTAGCTCCGTATGTGTAACGAAAACGTATGCATATTTTCAGAATAGAATGTGGAGGAAAAATCGTGGAACAAGAAACTTTACATCCTGTGCTGCATCTGGCTTGGTTGATGATGCAAGCAATGGCGTTGATTTGAACAGAAACTTTGATTTCGATTGGATGTGTAAGATTATTTTTATGATAATTGTATTGTGGTCAGATGAAGCTGATCGTAATCAAATAATTTTCTTAGTTTTAAAAGAAAACGATGCTTCTCAAATCTCAATGTTTGAACACTTACAAGGAGAACAGTTATAAGCATTATTGTTTCTAATTTAATGAGAGAGAATAATAATAATTGACATAATTAAAATTAATATTTTTTGTGGATCACCATTATTGCTCAAACTTTCCACTACGCTTGCCACGTCAGCAAAATAATGATCGTTTTGTTCCTTGAACTACTATTTTCCAAAATATTATGCTTTCCTCCACTGATGTGGATATTTTTCGCAGATACATTTAATTTGGTGGTAACATTACTTATAACCGTATTCTTTCAGCAATGGGAGCATCGTCTAATCCCTGTTTAAATACTTTCGCGGGATTAGCTCCAGCATCAGAACCTGAAACAGTGGCTATTGTGAATTATGTCAAGAACATAAATGGTCAAGGAAAATTCATCTACTATTATTCCTTCCATTCCTACACTCAACTGATAGTCGTACCGTATAGCAATGTTACTGGGATGGACGTTTTGAAGGCGGATAATTATTCTGATATGGTAATTTTACTTGTATCTATTATGACGTCACACTTTCAAGGATACTGCTGTTTATATTTTTCTAGTACTGTGAGCAGTGTTCGGTGTATTTGATGGTGTCCCACATTTGAT
This sequence comes from Colias nastes, assembly GCA_907164665.1. Taxonomy (NCBI): domain Eukaryota; kingdom Metazoa; phylum Arthropoda; class Insecta; order Lepidoptera; family Pieridae; genus Colias; species Colias nastes. The sequence goes on along the minus strand of CAJQZM010016851.1, from coordinate 8,214 downwards.
CTTCGTTAGAGTCTCCAAAAAAATCTGCTTTCAAAGAGGCTTGTCGTTCAGAAAATTAAGTTACTTTTCAGTTAATTATCTTCACAAACATTAGTATTGTATTCCACCATCATTCACATAACCACAATGTTCAAAGGAATGCCTCATGTACGTAATTAAATTCTATTCTCAAGAAAATGTCTTACAATTCACAGTGAAGCTCCATTTATATTATGACCTACTTAGATTAGATTCTATTCTCAGTTAATATTCTGAAACGAACATGTTCAAGGCAATACTGGTAATCGAGAAATTGCATTTCAGTTTGAAATAGCAGCCAGAGGTGCGGCCAAGTTGAGACAGCGTTTCGGCACTATTTATAGATATGGGATCGCGCATGATACTCTTTGTATGTATGAACTGATTTAATTTATCTAACCTAATATGGAGTTAATCTAAGATAATATGAACAGAACAGTTTTGTTCGCTTGTAAAGGATTCACTGAAAAACTACTGGGACTGATTTGAAGTTTCTTTCTAAAGTAGAAATCTACATGAGTGACATGATCTATCTTTTTCCATCCCTGGTTGTATTAAAAGTATTCCGGTTGCAGTTTCCTTTCGATTATACCATTTATGAAAAAGAGATTAGTAGGTACTTACTTATGCCCCAGAAAGTCAGAAACATAAGCATTTTATAGAATTTAAGGAATATACCTACAGTACCTATAAGCGTATATATCTAAAATCATTGAATGTGTAGCTGCCACAAATATAGCTGAATAATCAGAAATTATTGTCAGCAATTTATTCAAACATTGTCCTATATAGAAGCTTACTATATTCAGAATTCAAAACGCTTACTAGTTTCACATCAAATTATACGGGCACGTAATACTATAGTAATGTTTATTAATAGAACATTAATTTTAAGTAGGCAGGTTAGAGCGCGAATGTATCGTACAATTCCAAGGCTCTTATGTGCCATATTTAGACATTATTTAAGCTGATACAATATACCTATCTAACAAAAAGGATAATAATCTTTATACAATAGTAATCATGTTTGAAGTATTTGCATTATTTTATCATTTCATCACATATTATGATTATGAAATTTTAGTCTAATCGGCGGTCATCATTAATTTTTATATGACTAATTGTTTTAAAAATATTATTTTGGAATCAATTATAGGGCAATTCTGAGTAAACATACTTTTGTTGAATAAAAAATGAATGTTTTCAGTTTATCACACAATATAGTACATCTCAACTAAAATTACTAAAAAATATTGTAATATGATAATATTGAACTCCGAGCACAAATGTGTCAACTAGTTCCTTTTCTTATAATATTTCCTTTCTTACAGACGTAATGAGCGGGACCAGCTTTGACTGGGTGAAACAGGAGACCAATATACCTGTTAGCTATCTTATTGAGTTAAGGGATTTAGGAGAATACGGCTTCTTGTTACCACCTGAACAAATCATACCCAACAATTTGGAAATTATGGACGCCCTAGTGGAAATGGATAGGGTGACGCGTCAGATGGGCTATTACTCTGGGACAGTCCCGGTCATTTGCACGTTGAGTGTGGTCACTTTGTGCGCTCTTGTGTCGCTTCTGATGTAATTAAATGAGATGAATTCAATACGTGTTTTATTACACCTGTGTTCTTCCCACTGTTTAAATTTTACGTATTTTTATTTAATGGGTTAACTTCATAAAATAATAAAGTAACTGAAAATTAACGTAGATACAAGAAAATATTGAAATAAGAACCGATTTCGGTATTTCGATTCTGCTAAATGTTAAAGGTTAACAATCTTGTGATGTATTCGTGGAATAATTTGTATTGTGCGCTGATAATTAATTTAGGAACAAAATAGTCTTTGGTGAAATATTCATATCATTTATTTTTATTGATATTAGTACACGAGTACTTTGTTATCAAGTATGACACGTGTTGCTTCCGATAATATAATAATAAATAATAATAATAATAATAAACTCTTTATTAGCAGGTAGGCAATATTAAAAATTAACAATTTATGTACTTACAATCTATTTAATCTAACAACCTACATACTAAAAGGATTGCCGCTCAGCATTTTACAATGAAAAGCATAGGCTTTCATTGCAGAGCTGATTTTCAGCGACACCTAATTATAAAAACGATCTAATCTAATGTATTAAATCTAATAAATAAATATAAAAAGAGGAAATAATATAATAAATAAAATAATAAATAGTAATATATATTTTAAATAAATATACATAATATTGTGTTAATATAAATACATATATAAATACGTGTGATAAAAATATACATCGAAGTCATAACCAGAATATTATATTGTGTGTAGATACAATGTGCTTTAAAATCTTTAAATGTTTTTCTGTTTATTTAAGAGGTATGCTGTTAAATACTTATTAAAAGAGAATTTTGACTTTTTATCCCGAATAGGAGGAGGTAAATCGTTCCAACAATGCGTTGCTGCCCATTTGTAACTACCTCGAAAAGCGCTTGTACGATACTTAGGTACTTTAAGAGGATTCGTCGTTGTTCTTGTAGGGTACACATTTGATTGTTCTCTCCATTTAATTTTATCGTAAAGATATTTTGGTGATTCCGTTTTGATAATTGAAAATACCAAATTAGCCAGATGCAATCTCCTTCTGGCAGCCATCTTTAAAATATTATTTTTATTGAGATAAGGTGTTACGTGATTTCTTTTTGGTATTCCAAAGCAGTATCGTGCGTAATATCAAACGATAATGTGATTTGACACCTAAATCACTCATTAATGCAAGACTGATAATAATTATCGCTTAATTTCATAGATTAGCAATTTAATTAATTTCAAGCAGCAGTAGTTAGTTGTAGGCTTACAAAATGATAGCCAAAATTGGAATAATTTTTATAGTTACAATATTAGCTGTGAATGCAGAATATGTTAATTACAAAAACTATAAGGTTTACAAAGTTACACCAACTACAGATGATGAAGTGAAAATTTTGAGTGAGTTAAAAGATCAAAATGGATACATGTTTTGGTTAGAGTATGTTAAAAAAGGCCATGAAGCAAAAATCATGGTGGAACCAAAAAAACAGAATACTTTTGAAAGATATTTAGCAGATAGAAAAATTAAGAGTGAATTGATCATTGAGGATGTTGAAAGGTAAGTCTCGATTATGCATATAATTATATAACCTAAAACATAACATGTACTACTTATCTGATATGAATATGCGTAGATATAAAGATAGAAGTAGTAATTAGATAGCACAATGCTAATTAAATTAAATGTAGTTAAAGCACAAACAAACCTAATTAAGAAAATAAAACTATCATAAAAAGAGGATCGATAACATTAGATCTTAGAATGCCATTACCGTATTACAGTGCTGACGACATTACATAAAGTTTCAATTTATAATTTCAGTGTTATCAATAACCAGCGTAGACGTCCAGCTGCTCGATCATCAGAACCCTACAAATGGGATTACTATCAAACCTGGGAAGAAATAGAAGCATGGATGGAACAAATCGTAGAAGAATATCCAGATGTAGCATCCATAGTAACAGCTGGCCTGAGTGTTGAAGGACGTTTAATTAGAGGCATTAAAATCGATTACAAGAAACGTGAAAGACCAGTCATGGGTATGATTGAATCTGCACTCCATGCTAGAGAATGGATTACACCAGCAACAGCGACCTGGATTATAAATGAGTTTCTGACAAGCAATGATCCTGATGTTAGAACTTTAGCTGAAAACGTTGAATGGCATATCTTTCCAGTGACCAATCCGGATGGTTACGTTTATTCTTTCACAGATGTAAGCGATATTAGTTATCACCACATTGAAAAGAAAATAAAGGCCATAATAGTTTTTTATTATAAGTTGAAAACTCATACGTACTTATGTTATTGTGTCTACCTTTATTCTAGTTGCGAAAGTGATCAATGTGGAAATGCTCAAGTGGCCTTTATTTTCTTCTCATTTGTTTAAATAATATTGAAATAATTCTAAGCCTATAAGTTAATGTATCATTGTTTTGTAGAATAGAATGTGGAGAAAGAACCGTAACAAATCGAGTTTCACGAACTGTAGCCAATGGAATCTTAATGACGATATCAGCAATGGAGTTGACTTAAACAGGAATTTTGGATATTTATGGATGGGTATGATAGTTATATTTAACCTCTTTAAACCGACAAAACATATAGACAAAATATATAAATCGTAGATCTTTTTCCAATGCCTTTTAATTGATTATTTAACATTATTTTATCAGTTACGATAAAATAATAAAGTGTTATCCGTATAACGTTAATATACGAATAACACAAAATATGAAGATAATATCATAGGTAGGATAATATCGTATTATTAAGAAAATGTGTTGAGTTCAAGTATTGAGTTACAATGAGAAAATTAAAACATGAAGTAAGGAAAATATACCCAAAATTATTGTGTTATCTATGAAACTTCTATCGTTAAATGTCTATACATTTAAAGCGATACATTTAAGCAAGCCATACAATTTCGGTTTAAAGTTAATTACATGAAATTTTACATTAACGATAGTTATGTATTTTCCTTTTAGTAATAGGAGCTTCGCAAAACCCGTGCGCTGAAACTTACGCGGGAAAATATGCCTTTTCTGAACCTGAAGCTATGGCAATTGCCAATTACGTCACAGGACTACAAAGGAGAGGAAACTTGGTGTATTATTTCGCTTTTCACTCATATTCCCAGATGATTCTAGTACCATACAGTCATGTAGGAGGAGCTGATGTTGTAAACGTACCTAATTATGGAGATATGGTAAGTTTTAATGGTGACAATTTAATAAAAGTTATATTTACTTTTTGATCAGCTTGTGTAATGTTGGTTGAAGATTTCAGTGAAAATATTATAGTTGTGACGAAAATAATTAAACAAATGAATGTTTACAGTTTGAAATAGCTGCAAAAGGGGCAGAGAAGTTGACGCAGCGTCACAACACGTCGTATGCTGTTGGGACATCTTTAGACATTTTATGTAAGTTATTTTTTTGACGTGACAACGTCTTATAATTCGATAGAGCCGGTTGCACGCACGAAAAAACATGACTCATGCGGCGTTACCTCGCTCTGAGGCGTTCCATGTAAGGCTTGAAGTGCAAGCGAGAGCGCGGAACGAGCGACAAAGAAACACAATCGGACGTGGTCACGTTCAACTATCGTCAGTAAACCGACTTTACAGACAACCAATTTTTTTTTCATTTGCGTATTAAATATTTGAGAAAAACTGAAAGAACACTGAATGTCGCCTCATATTATATTGTTGATAGAATGCAATGTAGGTTGTAATCTTAGTTTTTTTTGTATCACGGTTTTTCAAATAAATCGTAAACATAACAATTTTTTACTATTATTTTACATCCAATTAAAGCATAATAAAAACAAAAAAATATTAATTTCCTCCTCTTTAGATGCAGTAACTGGATCAGCATTTGACTGGGTAAAAGGAGGTGCACATGTGCCCATCGTGCTTTTATATGAACTACGTGATGTCGGAGAATATGGTTTCCTTCTACCACCAGAACAAATCATTCCAAACAACGAAGAAGTAATGGACTCATTAGTTGAAATTGAAAAAGTAACACGAGCACTAGGGTACTATGGCCATAGTTCTGGCAATGTGATAAAAATTAGCAGTGTTCTAGTAGCTATAGCCCTAATGTTACATATTTTGTAAGATCATGTTCATAATAAACTACTTACAAACCCTATGTTTATGTTTGAGTGTTTGATCCCAGATCCGATTAATGATAATCTTATCTCTTATCGTTGTAGCACACGTTTATAGGTTTATTTAGATAAAACTAAATAACTGTAATATATTTTAACACCGTTCAATGTACTATTAGATATATTGTTGATTTCTGTGATGCAAGTGTTACAAATTTTAGGCGAACTAAAATTATAATTTATACCAAAAAATTATAATTTGTAAATATGAAGTTTATTTATTTTATTTTGAATGCTATTGTTTTATGTAATGCATATAAAAGTTATGAGAACTATAAAGTGTATAAAGTGATACCTAGTTCAGAAATGCATTTGCAAATGCTGTCTGATTTACGTAAAGATGGTTATGATTTTTGGACTGATGTACCGAAAATTGGAGAAAATGTTAGAATAATGGTATCACCATTGCAAGATGAAGAATTCATAAAACATGTAAAAAGTGTTGGTTTAAATCCTGAATTAGCTATACCTAATGTACAGACGTAAGTATACACTTCAATAGCACAAATTCCATTAGTAAGGTTTAGCAAATAAAAGAAAAATCATGTAAAAATAGTGTTCAGCGTTCTCATTTTCCTTAATTTTTTGAGAAATGTTTCCCCTTAAAGTGTTTAAAATGCGTAATAATGAAGATATAGCAAGGATATAAATAAGGCTGAGTCTATTAATACGGGTACTGTACGAACAATTTATAATTATTAATACGGGTACTAGACAAACAATTTATTATTATTCGTACAGAAGTCGTACGAATAATTTTATTTTATCAATTAGAGCGCAAATAATTAAAAAAAAATTTACAAGCTAATCATCCAGTTCATTCTTAATTAAAAAAAAATTGAATAAATGTACGAATAAATATAATTTATTCGTACAGTACCCGTACTCACATCGTATAAATAAAGCATCATCAATATTGTTTTTTAGATTAATAAATGATCAATTAAAACCAAGCACTAGTGCAAAACGTAGCAGTCTCGGTTCCTACTCGTGGACAAAATATCACAATCTAGCAGAGATCCACGCATGGCTTGATGAACTAGTAGATTTATACCCTGGTATAGTATCAACAATTACAATAGGAAATTCGAATGAAGGTAGACCTATAAAGGGTATTATTATTGACTTCAAAGAAGGTAAAAGAGGTGACAAGCCTCTAATAGGAATGCTAGAAGGAGGCATACATTCAAGGGAATGGATTTCCCCAGCAACTGTGACGTGGATTATAAAGGAATTTTTAACTAGTGATAACTCTGATGTGAGATTAATGGCTGAGGCTTTTGTGTGGCATATTTTTCCAGTTATCAATCCAGATGGCTATGAATATTCGTTTGTTGAGGTAGGTTATATTCAGTTATTTAATTTAAATTGAAGTTTAAAGTGATTTTAATAAAATTAGAATTGTTTTGTAGATAAAATTAATACGATAGAGGAAAATGAATTGAAGGGGTAAATATAAAAATAAAATAGTCATTTTAACAGAGTTAAAATGCGATTCATTTTCACAAGATAAATAATAAATGTATAAAGTTGAAAAAATTATTTCTTACAGAACCGTATGTGGAGAAAGAACAGAAACTACCTTCATTCAACTAATTGCAGTTCGGACGATGATTTAAGCCACGGCATCGATCTTAACAGGAACTTTGATTATGTCTGGATGAGTAAGTATCTCTTACATATATCTATTGTAATTAATATTACGAACTTTGAAAATAATTAGCTTATTTACCAAGATCATAAAGATTTCAGCCTTGGAAAGACTAAAAGGAAAATACTAGTTCGTACCGTCTGGTTTTAGTTTTATGATGTTAAATACATTAATAACTTTGAATCATGGTAGGTTTTTCTAACATTTATTAAAAAGTAAATATATTAAACTTAAGTATGGATTTGTATAATAGCAAAAATTTCAATCAGTAGCAAACAAGATGCATTCTGATCTTACTCGTCATTTTCTATATCAATGGCATTACATAATTCTTTTATAGCAATGGGAGCATCATCAAATCCTTGCGACCAGACCTTTGCAGGATCATCTCCAGCATCCGAACCAGAGACGCAAGCGATATCGAATTATGTACTAAAATTAAAGGAATCTGGCAATATGATCTATTATATTGCTTTCCATTCCTATTCTCAGATGATTCTCATTCCCTATAGTCATGTTGGTGGTACCGATGTTCTGCAGGTGGAAAATTATGGTGATCTGGTGAGTAATTTTTTTACGTTGATATAATTTTTTTATAAACTGTGATTTGAACTCACAAGAAAAATGAAATGACATTGAAAAAAAAAACAAACAAAATTATTATTATTTTTGACAAAATTGTCATTATCTTACATGTTCAAGACCAAGTATTAAGGAATGGTTGAATTAATTAATTTAGGGTAGTAATAAAAGCTCCGATAATAAATTTAAAAATGTCCTT